>JAAOAS010000063.1:0-47800 GCA_013396035.1 Fusarium pseudocircinatum | reverse complement strand
CCTCTAGCGGTTAACATAGGGCGACACCATTCTCTTGATGCGCAAGCTTTCTTATGAATGGAAATGTTGCATAATCTCGACTGGATACTGACGTCTTCTTTCTCTTCTTCTTTGGTGGCTTGTTAAATCCTCTGCGGTTCTTGTCGTGCGCTCATCTCATCTGCACTCGAGTCATAGCACCTCCGTCTGTCCCTATCACTGCCGACGTCTGTCCGCATTCCAGGATTCTCTTCCGGCACCAATCTCAAAAGAAGCCCAGAGTGCGGATGTGTAGTCATCCGAGATGGTTAACACCGGCCGACCTTCAATGGACTGTCTGCCCTGCAGACGACGGAAGCTCCGAGTATGACTATTGGCCAATTTAGTTCGAGATTAGACTGGCTGACGTCTGACCCTTAGTGCGACCTGGAACCGGAATCCTGTGGCCAGTGTCGACGAGCCAACATCTTATGCCATGGCTACCGGAGCGCCAAGGACCTGGCATTCCGTGATCAGACAAGTGTAGCCAGGCAAAAGGTGGTGGCGCGCCAAGGATATGCCTATCAGCTCATCACACAGCCTTCGCCGATGCTGGACCTGAATCTGGATGTCGACACGCGGTGCAGAGATACATTTTTCATGCTGTATGTTACCGGCTTATCACGGAGTTGCTCCTGTCTCCCGCCGCTATACAACCAGGCCCCAATCTCGAAACACCTTGCATACAGTGTGAATGCAGTCAGCCTTGCGTTCTCGGCAGTACAGTTCGACAGCCGAGAACTAATCAGCACCGCCTTAAACAGATATTCGGTTGCCATAGGGAATCTCAGAGATTCACTCTATGAGTCGAACGTGTTGATTGGTGATGAGATTCTGCAGTCAATACTACTTCTTGATCTTTTTGAGAAGCTGACAGCGCCTAGTCTTGGCTTGCCAGGGTCTTCAATGACCCATATCCGAGGGGCAATGTCAATCATCGAGTCACGGGGAAAGCTGAACTTTGCAAGTGCTTTATCAACTCAAATCGCCAGAAACATTCTGTCACAATTCATTATTAGTTGTGGAATAACCAAAACCCCTATCTCTGACTCGCAAGTCGCTGTCTGGAGGGATCTTTCAGGGCTGATCATGGATAGTAAATGGGATTACATGAGAATCCTAGTGGATATTGTCAACCTGAGGGCCACGCTGAACAAGAAGATCATGGTTAATGACAGCAAGATAAATGAGAGGGTTGTCGACATAAACTACAGGCTTGGAGATCTTGTAAACATGTTGGAAAGATCTTGCGGGCCTGTTACCGTCTTCGTGAGCGATTGGCAAACCTTGGATGGAGAATACGATGTGTACCCGAGCCACTTTACAATGCAGCTACATAACGCTGTAAGGATGATGCGTTTAGAGATGGAAGGGTTGTTAAGGGATACTTTTCACGAGCACAACAGTGATACTATCAATATGATCACGAAGCAAATATGTCGCTCTGTTACGCACTGCATTATGCCGCAAGCCAGGCCACCGAGTGCTGAGCTTTTCACGCAGATGCAGAAGCTAGAATGCAGGGTACTAATGGCCCCTCTCTATCAAGCTGCCCAGCTGTCAACAGACGGTTCCGTGCGGGAATGGATTTGGAGGATACTAGGGCACATGGCAGAGAAGGGTAATATGCGGATAGCGAGGGATGTGCTTGATTTATCGAAGCAACGGCTGGATATAGACTATTGGACTATTTGGGCCATGGCCGGATGCTATGCAACAGCAGCATAAGATAGTATGCAAGCAATTACATGAGTCCGGACATTAGGTTAAGTCCATCCAATACGAGTATTCGTAAACAACTGTGCCCAGATCCCACTGAAAGAAATCGGGCCGAGGGTAGTCTCGTTGAGGCTAGCCATGAGTTCAACAAAGCTTATTTATATTTAAGGGTTAAATGGATGCTCTATCTCGGCATTTCCTTTAGACCGATGGCCGGCCGGACGGGGTCTGGACATATGATTCATTGCTGTATCATGACATGTACTTAAGTCCGACATGCCTTGCAGCTAGCCTAAAGTACAACAATCAATTTCTCAATCATCACCGAGGTGCAGCATTATTCCGACTCACTGAAAATGACTCGAGTTCTCGTCACAGGTATATCTAACCGAGTGTTTCACAGAAGCTGGCTTTGTCGTTAACGCGCAGTGTAGGTGGCACCGGCTTCGTCGCTGGACATGTCATTGATGACCTCCTCAAGCGTGGCCATAGCGTCGTAACTACTGTTCGCTCAGAGAAAAAGGCTCAGTCAATCCGCAACGAGTTTCAGGGCGTTGGCCAAGAGAAGCTTGACTTTGCTATCGTCCCCGATATTGCTGCTAAAGATGCCTTCCAAGGCTTGGGCGCATATGGCCTCGAAGCGGCCATTCACATCGCCAGTCCCGTGAGTCAATGCCCGAGTTCATAGTTACGCTTCGTGCTTCCGAAATTAACATTTTTTGTCAAGTTTCACTACAATATCACAGACGCCAAAAGGGATTTGATTGATCCAGCAGTTCTTGGCACAACTTCAGTACTTAATGCTCTCCACAAGACTTGTCCCACCGTTCGACGAGTCGCTTTGACGTCATCCTTTGCTGCGATCCTAGACCCTAAGCTATCGCTCACTGGTGCGAAGAAGACATACACTGAGGCCGATTGGAGTCCTCTTACCATGGAAGATGCTTATTCTAACCCGGGGCTTGCCTATGCTGCATCTAAAGCATTTGCTGAGAAGGCTGCTTGGGATTTTATGTCAGACAGGAAACCCGGTTTCTCTCTCACAACAATCTGTCCGCCGATGGTCTACGGCCCAGTCAAGTACCCAGTCAAGTCCCTCGACTCTGTCAACACATCCAACCAGTTACTGGCTGATATTATCAACGGGAAGCACAAGAGTGGCCTTCCTCCAACTCAACTGCCTCTCTGGGTTGACGTCCGTGACGTAGCCTTAGCTCATGTCAAGGCCGTAGAGATGGAAGACGCAGCTGGTAAGCGCATCTTTGTCACTGCCGGGTATTACAGTAATCAGGACTTATATGGAATTCTGTATGAGAACTTCCGAGATTTACGGGACAGGCTGCCGGATGAGGCCAATAAAGGAGGCGACCCAAACCCAGCTTTAGATTCCTTTGGCTATGATGCCACACGGGCAAACACAATTCTTGGAATCGATTGGATACCATATAAGAAGACTATTATTGATTCAGTCAAGTCTCTTCTTTAATTTCAACAGCAGTATCCTTCTGATAATACTTAGTATATTATGTATCATATTTTAGGGCACATCACCATGGAATCTCGTTGTTTTCCCATGAAAGAAACCTTCCCGATGTCACCTCTCTTGTTGCGCCATTTATAACACTGACAATTCCATTGACGCCATCCTGTACCGACACAGGAGCCGCTGATAGCCCTGAACTTTGTGCAGCATGGTTCCCTAGCTATTATGAATCAGATAGAGACACAACCAGAGTGTCTGGGCATTAACTGTGTAGGCTGACTTACATCCGTCTGAAGCCATCCAGGGTTGATACTGAAGGCCACTAGATCCGGTTTTTCAAAGTGAATCCTCCTCGTGATGAAGTTAAGAGCTGCTTTAGACGAGCCATATGCAGTATTCTCGACTCTCAGATTTTCCATGAGCCCCAGGCTGCCTGCACCTGAGGAGATTGTCACGAACTTTGGTGCTTTCGCGGCGTGGAGGAGGGGCCAAGTTGCTTGGAATAACAGTAGTGGCGCCACGGAATTGATATTGAAATGGTCCATCATTTCCACGACTGGGGTCACCTCTGCTGTGCCGAAAAACTTCGAAATTCCGGCATTAGCAATCACAAGATCAAGTTTCCCGATACCGTGGTCTCGCTCCAAAGTGCTTATGGCTTCCAGAGCGTCTGTCTCGGAAGCACTATCAATCTTTACCAGGATGCATCTGCTGTCAGTACCCTTAGTGGCATGCAACAACTCCTTGGAGGTTTTAGCTGTTGGGTCACGAACAGCGGCGACGACTAGATGATTCGGACGAGCGATGTATTTCTCAATAAGGCCTCTTCCAATGCCTGGGCATGTGATTAGATAAATGAATACCAAATCCGGTACGTCGAGAAAACATACCACGGTTACAACCAGTGATAAGCACATATGTGCATTGTGACATTTTTCACTTGTTGCGAAAGGGTAAGGAGGTACAAGTTGGCGATGCAGCAAAATCGAACTTGGCAGTTTCCGGGAACGAGGAAAATAAAGAAATGGTGTCAAGCACCTACTTTATATAGATGTTAATTGCGCTATCTCTGCTAAGGTTCAGCCAGTTGGCCAACCTGCTCGGTTACCCCGGCACTACAAGGATCCGACTGCACCCGAGGCAAAGTCTTTACTGAAGAATTGTAACAGAAGCTTCGCTAGAGAGCGATAGTGAGCGGGCATATTCTTTACTTAATATAGATACCAAGAGTCTGTTATCTTTCGTCTTCACGTTATGTGGCATTAGACTTCTTAGCTTTAACGTTACTTGCCTTTGCTTTGTAATTGCGATATTTGTCTGTAAAAGTCCTAATAATAACTTGGTGTAATAGCAGTCTGGCCATGGTGACAAATGGGGTTAGCGTTGCGCGTGTGTTGGTTGTCGTACCAGGAGTGGAACCCTAAAATCGGATCAAGTATTTGAGAAGGAGGCATTAGTGTATCCGTATGCTTATCAAGATTACTGATAATGCCTGTATTGGAATACTTTAAAAGGCAAATTTTGCGCAAGCTAGGGGGCTCAAGAGCTTTTAATTCAAATAACAGAAACAGACATGATATATCATCAGTGTGCCTAGCATTTACTTTTCAAAACTTTGTATAGTTATACAGACGTACTCTCAAGTGGAACATCACCCATATCTGAGAAGTCTTGCCGTTACTGCCCATTCAAAACAAGACGTCTGTTTCCCACCCTAATCGATATATTAATCATCATGCCTTCTTACCTAGTAACAGGAGCATCGCGTGGTCTTGGCGTACGTCCGAACGGATATCGCTGGAGGTTCCCTTGACTTCATCATTGCAAATGCAGGTCTCATACCACTGTGGTCCTAATGGGATGCTGTTGATGTTCTGTAGGTCGAACCCTTGACTTGTCCATGACCTGCTTAGAAATGACATCTCATACTTTGACAGAGCCAAAGACCCCGAACATCTAGTCAAGGATCTCCAAGATTCATTCAACGTCAACGTGATTGGAAACTTCCATCGATTCAACCTCTTCACCCCACTTGTTCTCAAAGGGCAAGGCAAGAAGGTCATCGCCATCTCGTCCGGCATGTGCGACATTGATTTTATTCGTCAATTTGAGATCGAGCCAGCTCCCGCATACGCCATCAGTAAAGCAGGCACAAGCGTTCTCACCGCCAAGTTCGCAGCTCGCTATGTTAGAGAAGGAGTCCTTTTCATGAGTATCTGTCCTGGAAGTGTCGATAGTGGTGTTGAAGGAGAGTGTAAGTAGCGATAATGCTCACATAATGCTGGAGATACTGACGTTGTACAGTGCCCCAAGAGCAGAAAGAAAAGGCGGCAAAGCTTGGGAGCAGGTTTGTCAATTATGCCCCGGATTTCACGGGCCCTAGCACTCCTGTAAACTCGACCAAAGCTGTCTTGAAGGTCATGTATGAGGCCTCCTTGGAGAAAGGAAGCAGTGGGGCTTTTGTCTCCAAGTTTGGAAATAAGCAGTGGATGTAGTTAAATTTGGGGTTATGTATCATAAGAAACACGAGCTCTGGTGCGAGACTTTCTAGAGACATATTGATAAGAACAACAAAGTGGTGGAAGTTTTGACTGGTTTGATGAGTTATATAAATCTTCTAAATAATGATTTAATGTGACGAGAATCATGAGCGCAAGGCAACTGGAATTGTATGCTTTATGTCATAACTGTCGCGTGAAGATGAGGCGCAATGCGCTTCTCAGCGCTCAACCCTGTCACGTCACCACCTATGAGATTCGATTGTGGTAGGCGCTGCTGATAAGCCCGCTTCACTGTCTGTTGGTTTGCCTGAAGTTCTGAAACATGAACATGTGCCCCATTTCGACCCGGAAGGTTTGTGACTCCTCCGTCGTTTCAGCTTCGTAGGCATCCACTTGTGGAGTCTCCCAAACCAAGTCAACAGCCTTCGGATCATGGAAAGAGGTTCGCTTGACAACTTTCCAAAAGATATAAAAGAGGATAGAAAGCATGGTCATGGTGTAACAGCCGAAGAACGACTCCACATTGAAGGGACTGAATGACGTGTACCCAAACGTGCCAATAACAAGAGTGAAGAACACGCTAGCAGCGTAACCGCCTGTCGGGGTGTATTAGTGGCTAATGCACTTCTACAAGTATTGCATCGGGCTGTAGAACTTACAATAAGGTTGAAACCATCCATAGTAAGGCAGAGTATTGCGGTCTATACCTTGTGCCTTGGTCGCTCGGTGGTAAAATACATAAGTAATGGACATGACCAGATAGTTGATGAAAGCACCACCAGTAACCTAAGGGATTTAGTGTTAGTCTCTGTCCTTATGCTCTAAGCACAAGGTGCCTCGATTGATAGCTTACTAGATTAACTAAAATGCTGAGCACCCGAGCCCCTTGCTTGCTTTGCTGGAGGAACCCAAGGCATGCAAACGCCATAGTCAAGGCGAGAGCGTAGATCGGGACACCCTGCTTGGTACAGATTTTGAAGAGCGCAGGTGCCCGACCTTCAAGCGCCAGACTATACAAGCTTCGTGACGCGCAATAAACATATGTATTGCCAGCGGAGAAGATGGATGTAATAAGCAGAGCGTTCACGATATGTGGGAAAACGTTAATCTGTATGAAGGCTGTCAGCCACAACTATAATGTCCACATGAACTCCTTATTTCTCAGCGCAAGGATCACCTACTCCCATGTTCTTCATAGCAATCACGTACGGCGAAGCTGCTGCAGTACCGCCGCCTGATCCATTGCCAATCAGGATGTCAGTGAGTGTCTTGTCGTTAGATGGAAGTACTATGCCAACTGCAATGGCGCTTCCGATAAAGAACAGGAAAAAGCGGACATATATAGTTTTGTATGCAGCTTTGATGTACTTTCGGGGATGCTTCGCCTCGGCGGCGACAAGGGAGATATACTCTGGGCCGACAATACAAAATGAAGCAACCCAGAGTGCAGCGAGAAACCCCTCAAATCGACCCAGAGACCCACTGGTACGTGCTTCCTGAAAGGCAAAGTCAACTTATGCTTCTTCGACAGCAATCGTTCAACGCAAAGAAAGTGCTGAATCTTACCGCGAAAGCTCCGGGATGATTCCAATTACGGAAACCGTAGGCATCGCCCTGAGGGTTTCCACCGACCATGGTGATGAATGTGAAAAGAAATAGAGCCAAAACAAGTATGACCTTCCCACTCGATAACCAGAACTCGGCCTCGCCATACGCGTTGACAACTAAACAGTTGATGAGTGTGTAGAGAATGACACATGCGAGGCACATAGTCCAGACTGGAACATCGTGGCTCCAATATTGAACCACAATTGCCAAGGCACTGATCTCGAATGGGATGACAAGGGCTTCGTAAATGAAGAAGTTCCATCCCGCGGCGAAACCAAAGGCGTCATCCACAAAGTGCCCAGCGAGAGAGATGAAGCCTCCAGCAACGGGGTGCTGGGTCATCATCTCAGCCATGCCATTGTTCACCAGACCAACGAAGAAGCAGTAAAATATGAAGGCCAGGAGAAGACCTGCAGGTCCTGCTGAGTGCAGTCCACTGCCGATGCTAATGAACAGCCCCGTTCCGATCGACCCGCCTGAATTGAGAAGAAAATCAGTACTTACTTCAGCAGGATATGAGCAACAGGATACTCTTACCAATCGCAATGAGTTGAATCTGTCTGTTGTTTAGTCGGCGTTGGAGCTGCTGAGACTGGGCGACGGTGCCTTGAGCCAGTGACTCTACGGATCTGAGCATTACTCCAGTCTCACAAGACTCGGTCTGCTTTGCACCATAGTCCTTTCCGGGGTCGGTGTTCATCGTCGAGTTGTATTGCGAATTCGAGATATGGTAATGTGAATGGTGAGGAAAGAAATGAGGAATTGCAAAAAGCACGAGTGAAGGCACAAAGTCCAGACTATTTAGGAAATATGGAGGCCCCCACTTATAGAGCGAGAATCCGGGGTAAAGAATCGTAAACTTTAAGTTGTTCCCCTTATCAGTCCCAGGTATGTATAGCGGCTAGCGGTCCGAAGTCCGACACTCAAGTCTAGACCAGCCCTCATGTTTCCAGCCACTCGGTATCGCCGTTCCCCGAGGACGTAAAGAATGATAAGAAGAATAGCGTAATGATATGCAACTCAGAGGTGGAGTCCTCTCCATATTTCGGCAATCGGCCTATCTGAAAGTCATCATGACTATGTAGACTTGTTAGCTTCCCCAAAATCACCAACCCTACTATTACGATGTCGGTGTTTATCAGCTGATTACTGGAGTGCCAGGCCAGACAAAATCACCAATACATCTTTGTCTATCTCAAGATGTCTAGAGAGTCTATGTATATATGTACATTTAGACGAATTCCTTCCGTTATGGAAGATAAGACTCTTTACTATAAACATTGACCTAAGAATTGTATCTCACGAGTGAACTTTTTATAGCTAATATGTTTCTAGAAACAACCAGGCAAGAAATGCAGATACATATTGAGCTTATGCTATTACAGCTTACTCTGACCTGAAGTCTTGCTCGAGGTGATCCATCCGCCATCAACGTTGTATACTGCACCAGTGACGAAGCTAGCATCTTGACTTAGTAGAAACGCAATCACCATCGCTACTTCGTGGGCACTGCCAATCTTCCTTTGAGCGTTGGCCATCATCCCATTTTCTACTCGCTTAGGATCGTGATCCGCTGACATTGGGGTATAGACGACACCTAAAGTAAAACACCCCATGTTAGCTGTGAGCTCCATAATCACATCATGGAAGACCCGAATGTATCGGACTCACCGGGAGCAACACAGTTGATGCGAAGATGACCATTCTCCTTGGCGGCGGCAGTAGAGAGAGAGATGACAGCAGCCTTACTAGCACAGTAAATTGAGCTGTTTGGGAGACCGACCTGGCCAGAGATACTAGCTGCCGAGACCTAAGGTGGAAGTTGATTAATAAATCGGTTCAAAAAGCTGTAAAACGCATAATGCAGGTTCTGACTCACAATAGCACCACCTTGCTTAAGAGCTTTGATCTGCGACTTGAGACAGTTGAAAACCCCATTGACGTTGACCGACATGACAAAGTTGAGATCCTTCTCGGCAGTGTCCAAAATAGAAGTGTGAGAGGGGCCAAGGACACCAGCCATGTTGACGGCGCCATCGAGCTTGCCAAACTTCTCGACAGTCTTGTCAATCCATGCCTCGACTGAGGCTGCATCGCGGACATCGACAGCTACGCCGAGATGTTTTTCAATGCCGCCTGGCAAGGTCGAGATAACCTTTCGCAGTACAACCTCATTCAGATCGGCCAACGAGAGCGAGGCACCGCGAGAAGCGAGCAGCTTGGCGGTGGCAAGGCCCATACCACTAGCTGCGCCCGTGATAGCAATCTGTTTTGTTTGAAAAAAGGGTAATTAGCTTGGTATCGGGACAGCATCACGCAACACGTACCACTTTGGTATTGAAGGAAGCCATGATACTGTATTGGAGATGATGGTGGAGGATTAGTTACGAGTGGCATAAATTATTGTGATTCTGTTGGGATTGCTAAATGTTTAAAAAGCCATTAGATGTAGACAAACACTAACGATCGGCGAGGACTGCTGGGATCGCTAGTCTCGGTCCACGAACAACGGTCTTGAAGAGTTGGAAGATGCCCCGGAATTGGACCCCGTAGTGGACGGCCCGATCGGCTTCGGCTAGGTTATACGTTGGTTGGCCTCGGTTTCGGCACCGACTCCGACACCTAACCCGTTTGGGTCTTTAGGACACCGGCGCTCTCAATTCAAACATGAGACCAAAATGGCGCGGCAGCCTTTGGTGGTGCTTTCAGTTGTTTCCCACGTTCGGCCGCTAGGCCGATCACTAAGTTGACAACAGATCGATTTGCAACGCAGCAGCATCCTTCATGGAATATTTATACTCGCCTGATTGTGCCCTGGGTCACAATCGCTGCAGTCAATAACACCTGTCGATTCCGATTATTCTATCGTTTCTCTTCCTCCCTTCAATATATAAAAATCTTAAAAGATGTATTCTGATACGATAGACGAATCTTACGATGTCCTCATCATAGGCGCCGGGATGTCTGGGATCTGTGCCCTCCATAGCATCAGAACCAGGTTTCCCGACTGGCGTATCCGCGTACTGGATTCAGCACCGTCGGTCGGCGGCACCTGGTATTGGAACCGCTACCCAGGTGCCCGCTTCGATTCTGAATCATTGTCATATACCTTCTCCTTTGACCAGAAGCTCCTCGACGAATGGCACTGGAAGGAACGCTTCTCGGCTCAGCCAGACACCCTCGCGTATATCAACTTTGTCGCTGACCGTCTTGACCTACGACGTGACATCCAGCTCAACACCCGCATCGTCTCTGCTCGCTGGTCTGACGATGAGTCTCGACAGTGGATCTTTGTTGATGAAAATGGCCGCTCGTACTCGGCCAGGTTCTTTGTCTCGTGTCTTGGGTTTCTCTCGAACCCTACTTTACCTGCTATCCCCGGTATCCAGGACTTTCGCGGTCAGGCGTTTCATACATCACGATGGCCGACAGATATTAGCCACCGGGACATGGTCGCTGGCAAGCGCGTAGGAATCATCGGGACTGGCGCAACTGGCATCCAGACTATCACTGCCCTCGCCAAGATTCCCGAGCTCAAGTCGCTCACCGTCTTTCAAAAGCAAGCTATGTGGGCTGCGCCTCTACGCAACAGCCCTATCTCTGAAGAAGATATGATTGAGGAGCGAAAGAAATACCCCGAGATCTTCAAGCTGCGTGCCGACTCCCCAACCGGCTTTATCCACTTACCTGACAAGCGTAAATCCAGCGAGGCCACTTCCGAAGAGCGCCTTGAGCTTTGGGAAAGGCTTTATAACAAGCCAGGCATGGGCAAGTGGCTCAGTGCCTTCTCTGACACTTACACAAACCGCGAAGCCAATAATTTATACTCAGCTTTTATGGCTGATAAGATTCGGGCCCGGGTTCACGATCCAGAAATCGCTGAGAAGTTAGTTCCGAAGGATCATGGTTTCGGCCTTGCCCGGGTCCCCCTTGAGAGCGGCTACTACGAGGTCTACAACCAACCTAACATCCACCTTGCCGATATCAGCGTGAACGGTATTGAGAGAATTAATCCTAGCGGGATTACCCTTGAAGATGGCACTAAATATGAGCTTGACGTGCTTATCTACGCCACTGGGTTTAATGCTATTACTGGCGCTTTTGTCAATATTGACTTCCGTGGCAAGAACGGTATCCCGCTTATGGCTCGGAGCGGCGAGGCCGAGGCCGATCGTGCTGCTTGGGTGGACTTTATGCCCCAAACATACCTCGGCATGACCGTACCTAAGTTTCCCAACATGTTCATGGTCCTTGGACCACACCAACCTTTTGGCAATGCCACCCCAAATATTGAGCATGCTGTTAAAGTTGTTACTAGCATGCTTGAGACATGTTACGAGAAAGGGATTACCTATGTTGAAGCCACTGAAGAGGCTGCGGACTACTGGAACGACCACGTTGTTAAGGGCAGCGAAGGTGCTCTTCTTAATGAGGTCGATAGTTGGATGACTGGTATCAATAGAAACGCTGGTAGAGTCAAGCGCGGCGTCGTCCGATATGCTGGAAGCGCATTAGAATACCAAAGGCAATGCCGAATGGCCAAGGAGAGCGGATGGGAGGGTCTTGTTATGCTTAAAGACGGGAGCATAACGCAAACAGCTTTTCCAAGCAGAATTTTGGCCAAGATATAAGCTTAGATTGCAATTTCCCTGACAATGTTTTATACCATCTTCACCTTTACAACCAGCCACTGGTGAAATGAGCCCACGAGCCGTACCTTGGATTATCTGTGTCACCTACCAACTAAATGATAAAACCCCACTGCAGTGAGGCTGGATGCACGACCACTCGATCCTCCTTTTGTGATCATCTTTGTGTCTATGGCGAGAGTCGTATCGCTTTGTGTAGTATACCAGATATCTGCATGTAAATTGCAGAAATAGGCTAACCAAGCGCAAGAAGGTTTGGTAGCAGGCTGTTGGGAAAGATGTAGCTCAAAAATGAATGGAAACCGTGTATGAAATTGAGTGACAGATTTCATGGTGGTCTATTACACGGCAGTGAGGTTTTATTCTGAAACAATATGTACAAATGTTAAACGAAATCAGGTGACAATAGCCAAGGGATCGGGTCATCATTTTCGAACTCGCGAGCCAATGAAAGTATCTCCTCCAGCCCAACGTGGGAAACAGCAAAATCCCACAGACCAGTACTCAGGCCCCCATCATCTGGACAACTGCTAACCTGTGTCTGGTCATCCTGGCCTTGGCCATCGCTGGTTCGTCCGCCCCAAGATATATGAGGCGTTGATTGATCTACACTAGAGGCTTCTGCTGGAAGATAGCAGCGATTACTAGTCGACTCCTCGTTCCGGTAGGGGGCCAATAGAGTCTCAAGGTGTTCTAATTCAGTTCTGCGAAGCCCAACTGTCACGCTTCCCTTGCACATCAAAGCTTCGAAAGTCACAGCCACTGACTGCCGCCATTCAAAATCTTGTATGTAGGATGGCAGGAATGCTGAGAGGATAGTGAGCAATGTAGCGGCAGAAAACGCGTATTCGAGGTGGAAGGGTAAAAAGGCTTCTAAAATGAACTGTTAATGAGCTTGAGCTCGAGAGTAATTGCTAGCTGAGAAAGAATGAGAACCAACTATACCTATTATGTCAATTTGAGCGAGATCTTCTAGTGTCGAAAGTATTGCTATAGCCGATTGCCCAGACTTCTCAATAAGGGTAGAACCAGGTCCTGTCAGCCATTGGGGTTCAACCCCTGGGGAGAAGTTTCGCGTAATTAGCCATATTATAAGTGGGCGAGTCGCTAGTACTATACACTAAGCAGTGAGCCATGTGGTTAGCAGACAATTTCTCATAAATGTGGTCTCAATCTACCAGCTTACATAGTGATAAGATAGATTTATGTTAATAAACATCTGTGGCGGTTCTCCACCGCTGCTCCTATAGAAGGAGATAGTTTGGTCAATGTCTCTAGATAGTTCGGCAAGGCTGTGCAAATTTGATGTTGTGTCTCGCACAAAATCCGAGACTGACTCTTGGTCGAAACTGTAGCTACCTAACTTGTATCAATATCAGATACAGACGAGCTGGGATGGGATTGGTAGCATTCTCATACAGCTGGTTATGGTTAACACAAGTCTAGATAGACGCACTCGTAGACTCAGTGCCTTTTCCAAATGATCAGAGGCCAGCAAATCTGGAGTTGCGGTGGTAATATAGTCTTGGGACACTGTTGATGGGCACCCTAGACCTGCCGAGATCTCTTGGTCGAGCACATAGATACCCCACCAGGTGTTGCTGAATTCAGCTACCAGTTTGGGGCCAACATCCTTTGGCATCCGGCGATGAAGACCATCATGTAGCGCTAGGCGAAACGCTTGGCCAATCTGTAATTGTATTAGGTTATCAAGTCAGTCTTGTGGAATTTATAAACTGAGGAAAGGAAACATCCGCACTGACATATTGGTATGCTGCTGAACGCATGTCAACAGCGTGAAGATAGAGTGCTGATAAAGACAAAACCCTCATAGCCAACAGTGCAGGGCGTTTATTTTGGAGAACTGCAATATCTGGTAACAGTGATAGGGCTCGCGCTGCAAGATACGATCCATTGAGAGTCTTGTTTGCGCGGGTGGCACTATGATACCCAGAAGTGAGCGCCTTACCCAAGGCAAGTATCAGGAGGTACTCGATAAACCACAAACGCTGCTCGATCGCAGTCCTTAGTGGAGTCTTGTGAAAAAGGTAAAAGATTTCAAGGAAGCTGGGCTCATCAATGATACAAAACAGCTCCCCAAGACGAAACTTGACTGTGTTATATAGAAAAAGGGCATGATCCATAGGAGGCAAACGCAACAAGTCATCAGCATCTACTTCAAGCTTAGATTGCCATTGCAAGATGAATGCTGTTCCATCCAAATTTAGTGGTACTAGAGGCGCATCTGGACTGTCGGTAGCATTTTCCAGAACAGTAAACACCCGTCGGCAGAAAGTCCATGTTGAGGTGGGCCCAAGGAACACTACAAAGCCAAGAGGGAGACTTGTTAGCGACGATCAAGCTCGAAATGGGACTAGATTTCCTGGTACAAGAAGTACTGAAGTAATTGGTAGATGATCTGAACGTACGGAAAAGAGATGATTGAGAATCATGAACGTAAGCGAATTCACTCCCAAGGAGGCTATTTCTGGGACGGTGAAATTGATCTCCATCCCGGGATTCGCCCTCAGCAGGATGGCCATGGGTCGAAGGTGTGATTGATGAAGTGATGGGCGAAATCGATGAAGTCACTGGTTGTCTCGGATGTGCCAAACTGCCCGGCTGCTGTTCTACAGGCTCGAGTTAGCTAAAGTCCTTGTACCCTAGCTATGCCATGAATTGCCGAAAAATAAGCTTCTAGACCATACCTGATTGAGATTTATTGTACGCTTGCGTAGATGGCGAAAAGGACGAGGAGTGAATTCTTGGTGCTCGTTGAGGTAAAGTGTCCGTGCTGCTATGAGCCTGCGAGAGGATGGGCGACGTTGGGTTCGGGATAGAAACTCGTGCCTGCACGGATGAGGACCGTGGGATCTCTACCTGTCCATGGAGTGTTGTAACAGGAGCTTGTTGGGGCTCAGAAGAACTTTCGGCCGAGATGTTATGTTCTTTCTCGAATAACCTTTGCTGCAAGTCACGTAGATAGCGCTCGGAGACAGAGACAAAGTCCTTGTCGGAAGCGAATATGCATTCGGCGCTCCGCCGTATACATCGTTGGCACGGCTCACCCCCCGAACATCGTACTTTTGCAGCCCGACAACCCTTGCATCTGTCAAACGCAGCACACGGGTTTAGCGGAAGAAACAGGCCTTCACGGAAGCTCACGTGGGACTTACGCGCGGGATCGGCGAGAGGGTCGCGGCGTCGAATCCGGGGCTCTGGTTGCGTTCATCACTGGAGTGGATAGCGGTGTTAAAGGCCGTCAGTCAGTATTCCAAAGAATTTGACAAGTTGAGGTCTTAAGTGCAACCCAACAGGCGGGCGTACTACCGAATCGCTTATCTCCAGAGATTCCTGCGGGGTAAAGGCAGCGCTACATCATCGCACCTGTGTAATCGTTCACTTAGAGCGAGATAGTGTCGGCGTCGGGACCGATGCCGTTATATTATGATTGGTTGCCATCCCGGATTAAATGTCATTAACGGCTAGCGTTGATATATCTTCCCCTCATCTGCCATGTGACGCCTCAGGTTAGCTCCGGCTGCTTCATTTTCCTCATGTTCGTTCGTGCCAGATTGCAAATGTTCATATGTCAGCATAAATAAAAACTTACTAAATGAAAGAAGGTAGCTTTAATTGTCTACCCTTCAGTGCGCAATATGGCCCTAGAGAACTTGGCGCCTGAACTTATCTCTCTCATCCTACAGAATGTCGACACGCCTCGCGGCCTCCATGATATGATATCAGCATCGCCGTTATGCTTACGGGTCTTCTCTACAACGCCCCAGGCTTTTCTGTCATCTGTTATTCGAAATGCGTTACCAACAGTTAATTTGCAACATCTTCTCGCTCTCCAACAAACTCCCTCACCAGCAACTAATAGTACAGTATCCGAGTTCCTAGAAAATTACTTTGATGCCTCCTGGTCTTTTAATCTTCCTACTGAGAGATCAGAGCTGATATTGCTTTGCCAATGTTACAACCGGGTGACATTTCTGATTTCCTGTTACACGGAGTATATGTACCGACTGGGCTTTGTCGACTCAATTCTTATCCCTACTTCAACAGAATGCGTGCGACTACAGAGGGCGTTCCTCCGATTTGAGATCTATTGTCGCGTTTTTCCAGCTAAGAATTCTTTTCCGCTCAAAATGATTTTGGCAAACGACGAATTCTCTTCTATTAAACAGTTTGATCTCTTTATAAGTCGTCTCTCACCTTGGGAAGTGGAAGAGATAGCTTGCGTCGAGCTATACTTCACCCTTATGATAAGGGACTACATCGACGAGCTCGAGAACCAGTTCATGTCTACTGTCGATAATTATGCATGGAATTTGCTCTCTGAACCCGAATCAGAAGTAGAGAGTCTTGTCGAACTTACGGCACTGGATCAAACCAGTCTTTCGTTGTTCTCGAAAGAGGGTAGATACCGTTCTTCAGATAACATCAGTTACATGACTTCGCTCGGTCTAGACTTTATCTACGATCTCTGTACTGCTGGAGAAGGACGATCTGAGTTGATTCGGTCGAATTGCCAATATTCCCGCGAGTTTCTACCAGACGCTATAAGACACTCGCCAACGTGGCCACCAGACCACCAATATGACGAAACCGCGACTCTGGAAAATAACTCGTTGTGCAGCAATCTCGGCTACCTCATATTCAGCAGAGTTGAGGGTGACGACAGAATGTATAAGCCAATCACCACCACGGGCGGTCGCTATTCAGGCGTACGGCAACTTGGATACGTTTTCTGGGACTCGGAGAGAATATTGTCTCCAGGAATTTACAATAAGCTTGAAGACATGAAATGCATGCTTTGGCAAGACATAACCTTCCGATTTGATCCAGGAGCTCAAAAGGGAGCCGGAGAACGTCTTGAGGGGGTCAGAATTCGGCGAGTTCACATGGACAACCTGGAAAGAGACTTCGGATATATCAGCCGCTCGCCGAGGTAGCTGTACCAAAGCCTTGGAGAACTCAAATTGGTTAACATTTTAACGAGCGGGTATGGAGCCAGAAAAACTATTAGATAAAGATGGAGGCAAAACAGAGTATGCTCCTGTAGTAGGGCAAGAGCCAACAATAGAGGAGTAAGCTGTGCATTGAAAGTACGGCTTTAAGGTTCTGCTCCATAAGTGCCCAAAGTGAGCTGCTCCTGCAAATGTTCATCAAGCGCCTGCGAAGACGCATCCGTGTCCTTGAAGTCCACTACAATACTCCGTAAAACCCCTGGATGATTGTCAGTGGATACTTGATCCCTCTTATCCCTGCACCTGATTGGCTACTGGCTCGATCTTATCGATAAGCAGATTAACCAATTAGATCTTTTAAAGTCTAATATGGTAGGTCTTCCGAATCGCTGCAAATGACCCTCACTACGCCAACTAGCTGGTCCACTGACAATCATTCAGGGGTTATGTTGTACAATCTGCCTACTGTCAATATTCTCCTTTATCGTATGACTGATGATCGCGAATATAATTGGTCGACATCCTTGATCTACTAGGTCCTTCGGTTCGTCCGTGTTTCGTCCGAATCGAACATCCTTCTGTCATTCGCTTCTCGAACAGGCTAGCTTTGCGCACTACTGGGATAGGGTCCAAAAGGCTCAATATGGATTTGTAAGATGAGCAATTATCACAATGGAAGGCACCGTGACGTCTACAGAAAGAGAGAGGAGGCCAAAAATGTGGTATATAATTAATAGACACCTCAAACGTCAGTGAGCGATCGATCTTCAGACATAAAAACACAATGAGCACTCGATCACATGAGATAACAATCCTGGGCGCTACAGGGTGGACCGCCACGATCTGCGCAGAGCACATTACCAAGACCTTCCCAACGAATACGAGATGGTGCATTGCAGGTCGTTCAGCCTCAAAGCTCGAAGCTCTGTGCCAAGACCTACGAGCCATCAATCCCAATCGATTGGAGCCGGCGATTTACGTCATCCCTCTACTCGACGCTGAAGGCCTCGAACCCATTGTGAAAACAACAAAAGTTCTCATCAACGGGATCGGACCATATCACCGCTTTGGAACTCCAGTTGTTAACGCATGTGCTCGTAATGGTACCCATTACGTGGACTTTAGTACCGAGACTGCATGGATCGCCGAAATAATACAGAATTTTCACGAGACAGCCAAAGATTCAGGCGCTATCATTATCCCGGCTATCTCGGGATCAAGTGCTCCATCCGATCTTGTGGCGTGGTTGATTGCTAGTGATCGAAGAGAGCAAGACCTACCAGTAGCATCTGAAATCGTATGCTCTGGAAAGCTCAACATGCTTGGGATGCAAGGTGGCTCCCTACATACTGTTCTTGACGTGGCCGAGACCTACGGGATCAGTGGTTGGCTGACTTCTGACACCTCGGTCTTGCTGCCAAATCCCAGGCATGTGGTCAAGAAAAGCAAGGAGACGATGGGCCATCGTTACGACCGATATCTTGGGCATCTGGCAACATCCTTCGTTGCGTGGGGGAATGAGTCCATCGTCCAACGATCAGCAGCCTTGGAACCGAAGTTTTACGGACAAGACTTCGTTTACGAAGAATACATCCCAGCCACTGGCCTCATATCTACACTACTCATGCACATCGTTACAAAACTGGGCATTTTCTTGCTCGCAGTGCCTGGGTTCAGATCCTTCATCCGTGGTAAGTCCTTCAATCGAGGATCTGGACCCGATAGAGACGGAAGCCGCAAGATCGAGAGTGCGGAATGGAAAGCAGTAGGGTATGTTAGTGGTGAGAAAGACCCAGTGGCGTTGGCAAAGTTCAGCTACAAGGGAGCGCTGGTTGAGATGGCGGCGATTTTAGCCGCAGAAGCTGCAGCGACTATCAATCAGATGAACAAGACTGAGGCTACCAGTGCTGGGCTATTGACGCCATCAACCTTGGGCATCACATTTGTGGACCGACTTCGGGCGGCAGGTTTTCATCTCATGGTTGAGGGCAGTGTAGGCCCTTGATCGAGATTTATTTCCGCGTCATATGTATTATCAATTATTACCATCGAACGCAGCTCTAGGGTGCCGGATTGGCGGAGAAAAACGGCTGTTGGTTCTTAAGACCATGATCATGCGTTGCCACGGAAGTGGAGAGCTCTCAAGATGGCCGATACCGCATGGAAGCGATTCTAGCGCGAGAAATAGATTATCTCCAGCCTCTCATATTCCGCAGCGCCATCTAACCTACGTGAACCACGAGCATGGCATCCAGTAAACATCCCGAGGGTCCGAATGATCAACGCCGAAAATGTCATCAGTTGGGCATCGTCTGTCAAGTAAGGCGTAAATGATCTGATAACCTTATTCATTATCTCGGAACTCGGCACATAGATCAATGGTCTGCAGCAGCATCTGGCGTGACAAAAGGCTACTAAACATAAGCTTGACGATATGCGGTTAGGTTCACGAGACCTGACAGGGTGATCAAGAGTTATGCATACTACGAGAGTTATTATTTTACCTCATCTACTCCGTATGATGGTCCAGAATGTTCCCCCACGTCAAATGAAACGGCTATGCGAGCCGAAATGGTAGGGGTCTGGAACAGACGAGGAACTTAGTCACGAAAATGCCGATGAAAATTTCAGAGGGGGTTGAGAAGTCCCGATGCAAGCCTAATTGAGCTAGCTGTTTGTTAGTGGGGAATTATTAGGTGTTAATAGCCGAGGCGGTTAAGTAATATTGCTTCATAACAGCTTCCGCAGTGATTTGAAGTCAGAAGATATAAGGCTAGATAAACTAGATCTGATGTGTTGGAGATGATCTGCAATCACCATCGTAACAAGAACTAAAAACGAAACACAATCTGTGGCTAGTGATCACCCAGACTATTACCTAAAATTAGGGTAAAAAGCTCTCGTTACACTCGTCAACGGGGATCTCCGCCAAGCCCTCGTTCCACAGTCTATTCACATGCTAGTCCTACCCTAGCCCCCTTTATCAATCAGATCCATCTTATCAATCAGCCAGGACCCCGCGCCATCCGTCCAAATTCCCATTTCGGGTCTAGAACATGTGTGATAGCTCCCTTTATCTGATCAGTGGCTGCGGCAGTTCGGCACAGCTAAACGAAAAATTTGCCAAGCTGCATACAGAATTCCGCTGCGTCACTGTGTTGCTCTCAATGGGCGGAATTAAGGCTCTGGAACGCCATGTCTCACTGTGACCAATGGTGGCATGGGGTTGAATTCCTTGGAGGGCTGATGGTTCCTTGCACTTGGATGCCAAGAAGTGATAATCGCCAAGAGGTCAGGTATCGGCACGTTGCCAAGACGGGCACTTGTGAATACAAGATTCATTATGGGACTGAGAGGTACCAAATAGTAGTACTGTCAATAGCGATTTAGTGAGGACATTGACTTAAGTTGCACCGACAGTTGACTGGAGCGAGCCATGCCTACAAACACGAGACGGCACTAACCAAGCGCAAACTCTCGGTCTCCCTCCGACCCTGGGAATGGCTGCATCCAACCAAACGGGTCCTGAGCTTCTCCTCAACAAGGCCAATCCCTTCCAGTCCCCAAAGGGTGATGCTAATCAACAAGCCACAAATCCATGACCCAGGTTTCTCTCTCCTAGCACTAAACCAATAGCCGTCGTCTAAAACGAACGATGTCCGGCGATCACGGATCTAGAATGCAGCCATGGAATCTTCTGAGGGATCTTTTGTTAAGAATCGCCGTTTAGGGAATAAGAGGTATTTTATCCATCTTGGGCCTGCGATGTTACTTAAAGATCAATTACCGAGCACTCCTGTTTCGCAAGTCGTTCAGATCCTCACTTTCCACTTGTCTTGTCTCTTAGCCTGAAGCATCAGCCACCATGTGGTCTTCCACTACAATGCCGGCATTAGCAATCGTGCTGTCAGCACTTTCTTTCATCCCCAGCACATCAGCCACTGTCCCCCTCGAAGGTTATGGCAGAGATTCCTACCCTGTACCATGTGCCCAAGCATGTGCGTACGCGATGCCTTCCAATCTCGACTGCCCTGAGTACGCTGGTATGACAGCAGAGGAAAAGGCAGCTGCATACCCGTCAGCAGAATGCTTCTCCAACGACACCTCGTACTTGACGTCCATGGCCTACTGTATCCACTCTTATTGTCCCAAGGATGTCAAAATCTACAAGGTAGAGACATTTTGGGAAACCCTTATGATTTACGAGTCCAAGTCCATTCGATGGTCGTACCCTGAGGCTTTGGCTCAGGTCAACACCTCGAGTGCACCAAAACCCATGTCACCAGAAGAAACAGTCTTCAACCGTACCATCTCGATCGATGCAGCTGTATTCCAGGCCAACCTGAATGGTGTCAGGGAATTCAAGACCGTTGCCAGGAATGAGAATAAGTACTCGTAGGTCTACTTGATCTCGCTGTCGAACCAGTGAACCACTGCTGACCAGTTGCAGCATTTTGGCCTTCATGACATGTGTGATGGTGCCCATTGGCTTCTCCCTCCTACGCTTGCTTCCCCTACCAACATCTTTCAGAAGCAAGTTCTACGGCTATTTCATAGACCCTCCAGCTTGGGGTAGGCAGCACAGTGTAGCTACACTCGGGATTGGCATGGTTCCTACAAGAGGCCAAGCTCTTTTCATTCTCTACCTCATTGGTATCAATTGCCTGGCCACTTTCGAAGGGTATCCCAACTACAGTCCCAACGGCGTCTATCCAGATCGCCATTATGCACTGATGCGCTTTATTGGTAATCGAGCTGGTGCCATTGCATTCGCCAACATCCCCATTGTCATCCTATATGCCGGCCGTAGCAGTGTTCTTCTTCGACTTACCAACTGGTCCTACTCAACCTTTCTTCTTCTTCATCGATGGACTGCCACTATTTGCGTCGTTCAAGTCGCCCTTCACTCACTCCTTTGGCTTCGAATTATGATCGAAGGAGACTCATATCCTCTCGTTCTGACATACCCCTACTGGTACGTCGGCGTTGTCGGCACCGTCCTCTTCTCCGCCTTGATCCCCTTCTCGATGCTTCCGATCCGAAAGATATTATATGAGGTCTTTCTCATCACGCATATCCTCCTGACCATCGGTGCTCTGGTTGCTTCTTGGTATCACATTGTTTTCCTCTACGAAGACACGAGCGGCTTCGAGATCTGGCTCATTATCGCCTTTTGCTTCTGGGGTCTTGAGAGAGTCCTTCGCATTCTACGCATCTCCAGATATGGCATCAAGAAAGCATACGTCACTCGTATTGACGATAAGTATCTGCGAGTTGACATCCCCGATGTCGATGCTCAGGGCCATTGCTTCGCTTACTTCCCCACGCTCTCTTGGCGAGTATGGGAGAATCACCCTTTCTCAATCGTCAATTGCAGCAAAGGTCAGCTTGATGGAGAGTCCGTTATCCCAAGCTCCGCTTCGCACACGCAGTCTGAGAATGAGGGTGCAATCTCACCAACTGAAGGATCGGCTTCTAAAGAGATGGGAGGCGCCATGTCCAACATTCGCCAACTCAGAGTTCACAGTACGACTACCAAGCCCGGTATCACGCTGTTCGTCCAGAACCTTGGTGGTATGACCGCCAAGCTTGCAAAGAAAGCCGACACTGGCATCGCAATCCCCGTACTCGTCGAGTCTTCTTATGGCCACGAAGACACAACTCGATTCGAGCCCAGCATCGAATACCCGAATACCCTTGTCATCTCTGGCGGTGTCGGCATTGCTGGCGTCCTGGCATGTCTTCAAGCCTCCCTGTCAATGTACGCTAAGCCTCTGGGAACCACTAAGCTGTACTGGGGAATCAAAAGCAAGGGCCTTGTCGATGTTGTCAAGAGTATGATTGTAGGTGGAGATGCCGGTGAACAAAAAGAAGATGGTGAATCCTCCAACTGGGGCCATATCGAGACCCATGTCTCGGTTGGTGAGCGCATGGACATAAAGAGAGTTTTGACAACGGAATTGGAGAACGCTATTGGTGGAACTACTGTGGTCGTCTGTGGTCCACATGCGATGTGTGATGAAGCTCGGTATGTCTGCGCTGCAATGACGAGACATGGCGTCGTTGTTCGTTATGTGGAAGAATCATTCACTTGGTAGAGGCACCACAAATTCGGCGGAGGGTACGGAGTAGAAAAGCTTCAGAAGAATTGATAGATATTCTATGATACACTTTTGGTCCTGTGCATTTATTTTAATCAAGGTTGCATTCGGCAATGCCGATCAAGGGACCTACACCAGTCGGAATTAGCCAGGATCGGGATTACACTCACAGTATATGACTCGGCTGCCGATGGGTAAATTATTCGGTCCTATAAATCCTTCGAAAGCGTGGGAACATGGCTTCGCTGAAAACCCAATGCACCTTATCATTGACAATTTGACTGGCCAAAGGCTGCTATTGGCGAACAAAGTTCTAGCAAGGCTCAATCATGACCGTTGCGGGCGCTAACATGCTAGAGTAATGGTACTTGGTCGTTCAGACTTCAGACTGAGCCTCATCTTAATATTAGAGTACTGTCCTTCCCCTGAAGGATTCGACTAAAATCCTGAGAGGGTTTGACTGTAACACTGCGACGGCTGATGTAAACGACATGTGTATGTGGAGACAATCAATTCGGACCCCAGAATGGCAGCAAGGATGGTGTAGATTGTTCAAGCGGTAAACTGTGTAAATATAAAAAGGGACAAGAAGCTCAATAGTTCAGAGCATTTAGGAGTTGCTCTAAAAAAAAAAATCTCAGTTCCAATGCGTTTATCTACTCTTTTGACCGGCTTCATAGCGGGCCTCACGGCAGCTCACAGTATGCATGAGCGGGCTGCATCGAGGCTTGTGTTATCTCATTACATGGTAGGAATACATCAACTCAGATTAGATCAATTTTCTGATCTCCTTGGTAGCTTGGCGATATCACTGAGGAACATGCACGCAAAGATATTGACGATGCTATTGCCATGGGGTATGTACACTGATATTATCTTGACTTGACTGATCATTTTTCACCAGTCTTGATGGTTTTGTTCTCAACGTTGGATATCCTAAACTCGACTGGGTTCCAGAAACTCTGAGCCATCTGTATGGTTATGCCGACGATCTTGTTCACAAAGGAGGAGCGTTCAAGCTGGCCCTCTCTCTTGACCTATATGCGACAGGCGCATGGTGCTACGACAAGAAGCTCGGGAATGACTGTGGGGGTGTCAGTATGACCTTTACGTATTTGCCTCGCTCCAATATTAAGCTAACTTGATGGTGCAGCCGAAGGAGTACGAGACAATACTGAAGAGCTTCCTTGGCCGTGACTCTTATCTCCGATATGGACCTGATAACTTTCCCTTCATTACCAGTGAGCCTGACTTCCTATACAAGGTTTTATCGCTGACATGATATAGGCTTCAGCACAGGCAGACAGACCGATAAAGACTTCATTGAATGGAAGAAATCGTTTGCCAACGAAATGTTCTTTGTCCCTGGCATTGACGACACTCCTGGGTTCTGGGAGAGTCATCCTGCCTGGTGGCAATACTGGGGGAACATCATCGACGGAGCCAGTGTCTGGGAGTCAGCCTGGCCCCAAGTCCACGGCACCAATGAAGGTGATCTATCCAAAGACATCAAGGTCATGGGCCCTCTGCAGAAGAAGGGGAAAATCTTCATGATGCGTATGTTATAATTCTTCTGTCAGTAACTGCTAAGACTAATGAACCTTTTCAGCTATCAGCATGCTTCAGTACAAGAATGCGGTAAGTCAATTATTGATACAGGATTGGAAGACCGATCATAATACCATTGCTAGTACGGAGCGAATTTGTATCGACGCGGTGAGATGAACGTTGTGAAGAGAATGGAGAACATCCTCAGCATGGAACCCCAACCCGATATCATCCAGCTGTTGACTTGGGTCAGTACCTCACATTGCAGCAAGGCTTCAGATATATTGACAATGCGTAGAATGATGGTCCCGAGAGTCATCACTTCGGTAACCTGTGGCCCGAACAGAACACCGATGCCCAACCCAACCAATACGCCAGTCCCGACGGCTCCGATCATACTGCCCTCCAATCTCTATACTCGGCCTTCATCCACGCTTGGAAGAACGGCGGTTCGATGGTCCCAGCATTCTCCAAACGAGACGAAGCTATACCTCAGGGTGCTTTATGGCATAAGAGTATCTTCCAGAGCACTACCTGCCCTGGAGGTGACTCTACCGTCAAGTACTTTCAAGAACCAAATGGCACCGACGCTGGCCAAGACGCTCTTCACTGGGCCCTGGTAGTCCCTGCTCACGCAACTGGCTTTACCGTCAATGTAATGAGCAATGGTAAGAGAATCAGTTCCAAGGTTCTCCAGACCGGTCTCAACTACGATACTGTCGAGGACGGAATTGAGGAGGGCACTCAGCGGCTGGTGATCAAGAACGGCGATACTATCGTTGCTGGTACGGATCGAGGTCGATGCCTTGCTCGAGACTGCCATGATGGCATCTACAACTTCAACCCTGTCATCATGCCAGTTAAGGCGGTCTTTGACAACTCAGACTGTTGGCAAGTTGAGGGTGAGCCCATCTTGGATTGGACAGGTGAAAAGATCATGGGCACTACACTTGGCCCACAAGACGCTGATCCTAGCCATAATCATGACTCTGCTTACAAATACATCCCGTTTGACACATACCAAGGCTGTAGTCAGAGCCAGAAGGAAGATATCGTGCAAGCTTGGAGAGATATTGTTACTATTTTGGCCAAGATACCAGCTTTTAAGCCAGGTGGTTTACTCGAGCAGAGGAACTTCGGAGCTGATATTGCCGAGAGAACTAGCGATGTCGATTTTATAAACGGTCAGTGTCTCTTTCGCATTTCAATATATCATAGGCTGACACCAGCTATCTAGGTGTCTTTGCAAACCTCCGCAAGTTGACCACGACTGCCAGAATTGGGCGAACAATCCGAGCATCCTGCGAGGATATTAGTCAACGTGGCTTTGTTGTCCAAAGTCGCTGCAGTAGCATTAAAGGTGCTGCTGGCACTATCGGTGGCTATGCTTTCGACGACGCACAAGGTTCTCCTGGTGGCACTATTGTATTTTGCGGCGGATTCTTTGCCCCAGGGCAAGAACACCTAGCAGCTGTCCAGAGAGAACTCGACGCGGATAGAACAAAGCAGAAGGACTCAATTTTCATGACTGGTAAATTCCGTCTGATGATTCATGAGCTAGTTCATCTTCCGTCTGTCTCTCATAATCTCATTGGTTCAGGCAAAGGTGAGGTTCCTTCGACACAGGAGAAGTGGAGCTACTAACAAAGAGTGCAGAAAGTGATGTTATTATCAAGGATCAGTATATCGGCGCTGACCAACAAACAAACTCTAACAGGGTGTACATGCCAGAAATGGTTGAAAAACTGGCGAGAATGAGGACTCGGCGATATCTGACGGCGTTCAATGGTAAGAGATGCTCCAGCCCTTAAGTTAAATCTGGTCTCTGACCGTACCTGAAAGCTGATACTTACGCCTGGTACACGGTTGAGAGTTTCTTCACGGCTATTTACGGACAGCCACCCAATGGAGAGTTAACAGGCCGTGACGACGAAGATGCCACCACAACCAGCTCTGCTGCTCCCGAACCGCAGCAGACCGAGCAGCCTACCACGTACGACTGCAAGGGCAGCGGAATATGTAGTCTCAGTACCTTCCAAGTCAAGTACTGTGATCATGCTATCAACTCTCTGATCCGCAACGACGACAAGAACTACGGCGATGGTAAGGCTCTCAATGGCAACTGCTGGGGTGATTCAACTGGTAACGGATGCGGCGTCTTTGTTACGGGTAAGGGATGTGTTATGAGCGGTAATGAGATGTGGTGGAAGTATCAGGACTTGAGGGATGACGGCAAGGGAGGATGTGGCAAGTGTGGAAGTGTTCATTATGGTGATGGTTGTCGGTTCACTGTTAATTACCAGACCAACTGTGATAACAGATAATCAACTACTCTTTAGCGCTGTAGAACCCTACTCAAGATAGTCTAGATTAGCAAGACCTTCCTCTTCCAGGTAATTCTAACATAAATCCTTTCAAAGTGGCGCCAAGGGTAGTGGTAGAAACATGCGCCTGACACGAAAGCCATACCCAGCGCCAGGCGAATGTTGACCAAGTTTATGTCTAACATCCGATTTAGGAGTTACCGGCAGAATGGAAACCGGAACTCGGACGACAATCGGACTTGCGACATCCTATTAGGCGACGACGCGATGGGCGAACTAAGTCCAAGGAATGCCTAGAAACCACCATTTGACCTGACCAACTAGCAAGTGGCCGGGTAATACATCCGCATCCGCGGACAACTTTAAGAGCACTTTAATAGTCCTGCCCGAGTGACGTTTTTTGCCCTTTACTCCTTGGTTCGTAGTCTTGGCCTTATTCCAGCATATACTAAGAAACTTACCTTAATGTATATACAAGCACAAGCAAGGGAAGATTATTTAAAAAGTTAATACATTGTTGCTTATACTATAGAAACTATTCTCTCCCTTATTATTTGTTTATTAGATATGACGGATGTTTTCCCCCCTAATAATCTGTATATACAGCAAGTAGGTGGCTGTAGCTAACGGCAGCGCCAATCACGCAAGCTATCACGTAAATGCCGAGCTTTATGGCACTATGGCGACTTGGCGCTATAATCTATCGCCCCCGCTCAATATGTGAAGTCTAGACCAATATTCAAGATAGCCCCGACCAGCCGTATTACCACTTCTCCCTAAAATGCTATCGCTGAGCCTTATCTCATCACGCAATAGCTACTACTCGGATAACACGGCACGGTTTTCTCTCGCTATTTCGACCACAGCTAGCAAAACCAAGCACTGGGATAGAGACAAGAAAGAATGTATAAAATGAGGCTTTCCACGGTATCTTTTACCTGAGAGCAGAGATAGCCGCAGTTCAACGAAAGATTCTTTCAAAATGTCTAAAAATCGCCACGACGAATCCTATCGCGTTGGAGACTTCGCGACACAGACTCCCAAGCGTCAAAGGTGGTATCACCTTTTTGGCAAAGATGTTAGTCACGTACCAGTCGACGAAGGCTATTCGACAGGGTCAGAGACTGCATCCCTACAAAGCGACTTGGTGAACAACAATCACAATGTATTTGCTGCTCCTGAAGCCACGGACCTCTACAAGATCGTGGATGGCTTCGAAGGTGCCCACCGCTTCGAGCCTTCTGCGACTTGGGAATCCCACGAGGAGGAGAAGCTGGTCAGGCGGGTATGTCGCTCACATTGCAAGTTTTTATCTACCAGCAATACTAATTAAGACGGTAGCTTGACTGGTACATCGCACTTCCTGCCTGCATCATGTTTTTTGCTCTCCAGCTGGACCGTGGCAATATTGTTCAAGCCCTTTCGGATGGCATGCTAAGTAAGCTCACAGGCAATAATCACTCTTGTATGCTACCAATGCTCATTCTATATAGCTGATCTCGGTCTTACGACAAACGACTACAACAATGGCATGACCATATTCTACTGTTCGTTCTTGTTCGCAGAGCTCCCTTCACAAGTCATTGGGAAAAAGCTTGGACCGGACGTCTGGATCCCTATCCAGATGGTACTATGGAGTATCGTGGCAATGTCGCAAGCCGCGCTCCAAGGAAAGACAAGTTTCTTCATTTGCCGCTGGTTGCTTGGAATGCTCGAAGGAGGTAAATATTGATCAACGCTAAGTGTCTGTTGCTACGAACACTTACTTACATACTTCTAGGATTCATCCCGGACACCATTCTTTACCTGTCGTATTTCTACAAGAATGTTGAGCTTCCCAGACGCCTAAGTTGGTTTTGGACATCATACCAAGGCACGCAGATCCTTGGTGCCTTTTTGGCATACGGTATTCTCCATCTTAGGGGCCACAGTGGGTTACATGAAGGTTGGAGGTATCTCTTCTTAATTGAGGGCTCCTTTACTGCACTTATCGGCATATTGACCTTCCTCTATCTACCACCATCCCCTACACAGACGGCTCGTACAGGCTGGAAAGGTTTACTGCGACCCAAGGCTGGATGGTTCTCCGAACGCGAAGAGATCATCATGGTCACACGAGTTCTTCGGGACGATCCTGGAAAGGCTACCATGCACAATCGTCAGGGCTTGACGGGCAGCTTGATATGGGAGGCTCTCACTGACTACCACATGTGGCCTATCTACCTCATTGGTCTCTCCTGGGGCATTCCTAACTCCCCTCCCCAAGCATATATCACACTCACTTGCAAGGCTCTTGGTTTTGATACTTTCCATACCAACCTTCTTACTATCCCGGCATACACCTTGTTCATCATACAGCTACTGTTCTGGACTTGGGTGTCTGAGAGAATCAATCAGAGGGTTCTTCTGGGTGTTGTCGGCCAACTGTGGATCTTGCCAATGTTGGTTTCCCTGGTCACTTTGCCGCCCATCTTCCCAGGCTGGAAATGGGTCAAGTGGACCCTATCTACGCTTCTTGTCGGCGCTCCCTACCCTCACGCGATTCTCGTGGCCTTGACATCTCGCAATGCCGGATCTGTCCGCACTCGTACCGTTGGTTCCTCGCTCTACAATATGAGTGTTCAAATGTCGAGCATCATATCCTCCCAGATCTACCGCAAGAACGACGCGCCATATTATTATACTGGTAATAAAGCGCTTCTTGGAGTTGTGGGTTATAATATCTTGATATACATCCTCATCAAGGTCTACTATGTGAGGGAAAATAACAAAAGAGATAAGATCTGGGAAGGAATGAGCAGGGAAGAGAGAATTAACTATCTTAAGACAACAACTGACAAGGGAAATAAGAGGCTTGACTTCAGGTTTGCTTCATGATTGCTGCTTACAGCTAGTCGGTTATGATCTAAGAAATGGCTTCATAGATGAACTTAAAGCTTTGTCTCTTGCAGTTGGCTTGTAGATTGCAAGCGGGTTTATTCAGATATCGACAACAGAGGGGCCAGTTTAGCCGAGGCTAGGGGAAGATTGGAGTCCATTCTGGTTGCAGTTGTTGCCCTACCTTCGCTGAAATATTCTATTTATAGTAGATTCTTCTCATGTCATGATTAGATATATATCTGTTACTACTCTGGGCTGTGATATATTTGGTTCTGGGCTTAGATTTATTGGCAAGTGTAAGAGATAATTTCCAAGTAGTCTAACCTGTCCTTATTCCCATTACACTCCATAGTACTACAAGTTATAATAGTCTAGCCAGAGTTGTATTGCCTTGGCATACTATACCAGACTCAAGCGCCGTTGCCGTTGTAGGCAATCAGGTTAGGGCTGCCAGAGAGGGTACCAGTAATCTTTCCAGAGGTTCCAAGGGCCTTGATTCGGCTTGCTACAGAAGCTGGTGTAGTAAGACCTTCGAGAACCTTAAGGTAGAGGGCAAGACCAGCAACATGAGGAGAAGCCATCGATGTACCACTGATAGAGTTAGTGGCGCTGTTTGAGCCAATCCAAGCAGACAAAATACTTTGGCCAGGAGCAAAGATATCGACACCAGCGCCTTTCAATAGTCAGTCAATCATTTCGGGAACTCAAAAAGGAGAGGGATAATCATACCGTAGTTGGTAAATGAGGTTGGTCTCCAGGCAGAGGTGAGAGCCGCAACAGTGATGGCATTGGCAGCATTGGCAGGGGATTGGCTCGATACAGGTAGTGGGTTTCCATCCTCATCACCATTTCCAGCAGCGACAACAGAGAGCACACCTGAGTTGTACGCAGCGTCAATAGCAGTTACCCAGGCCTGGGATGCATCACCACCTAGACCAGCCATTAGTGAGATTACCTTGTAAAACGGGAAGATTTGTCGTACCAAGAGAAAGGTTAATGACGGCCTTGCCAGCGCGACCCTTGGAGGTAATATCGTTGACAGCCCAGTTGAAACCGGCGAGGACACCAGAATCAGTTCCCTCTGCTCCCTGGAAGACCTTGACAGAAACAATGTTTGCCTGTTGACGTTAGCACTGGCCTGTTATATACAGCTGCACACACCGACCTTCTTCGCAACACCGTAGGTTGAGCCTGCAATAGTGCCAGCAACATGGGTACCGTGTCCAAGAGTATCAGTGTTAGCTCCAGAAAAGATGCTATATCCGGCGACAGCACGGCCACCGAACTGGGAGTGAGAGATCAAAACACCGCTGTCAACGACATAGGCATAAGAGCCCTCGCCAGCTGACGTATCATAAATATAGCTTGTGGAACCGGAGGTACGGTGAGAGATCGTTCCGAGACCCCAAGGAGCTCCTGACTGGGTGGTCAGGGCCCTATCAGACAGTTCGCTGGATTGCTCGAAGCTCAGCTTGACAACCTTGTCAGGCTCGACGAAAGCAACCTTGTCTCTTGTAAGCAGGAGTCTCAGGTTTGATTGTTGAAGCTTACCTCGGGGCTGGCTTCAATTTCCTTAATAGTGTCCTCATCGAACTGCCCAGCGTAGGCATTCCAGTTCTTGATGTTAAAGGTATGTTCAATACCAGCAGTGTCACGCTTAGACAGGCTACGGCGATGAACATCGCCCACCCACTGAAGGTGAGACTCGACCTTGGCAGAGGAGGCAGAGGACTTGAGGGTGACAATGTATTTCCCAGGAATCACATCTGAGCCCTTGCTAGGTGCAGTGGGGGCAGCAAGAGCAGCAGGCAGGAAAGCTCCCAGGTAGAGAGCGAGACGAACGAGGCTAGCCATTGTTGACAAGGTGACAGACAGTTGGAGAAGGTGTGATGGAGTTGATATCGAGAGAGGGTATTCCAGAGCCCGTGGCTTCAATTTATAGTCATATGGAGACTATCATACAACGGTTTCTAGGTGCCGTTACCATTTCTTGGCAAACTGAGTTATTGGCGGGATATATTGCGCAATAGGCTCGGGACTGGGTCTTGGCTATCAGACTTGGCACAGCTTCCTAAACGGTCTATTGGCCGATGCACCCCGGAAGGGAAGGTCGCACTTTTTGAGAGATCAACAGAGGAACTATTGTTAAAAGACCACGGAGAACAGACATGGCGTCAAGCACTGCAGCACTTTTCGCAATTATAGTCTCGGAGTGCGTTGAACTTGACCTGATTGACGAATAACTATTCGGTCATTTAGCCGCCGAGATGTTCAGAAATGATCAAGGTGGGGTTTACATGTCGGACCATAACTAAAATCGACATTTAATACTACAGGGGTATAAAACAACAAGTAAGCTTATCAGTAAACAAGTAAGCTTATCAGGCTTAAGTCTACCCGATTAACTATTCCTTAACTGGCTATGTAATGCGGGGCTTGCAATCTGATAAAGATCTAGCATGTTTGTCCAATGACATGAACTGATGTAAAGCTAGGATACCTGGATTTAACCTTTAATGCTGAGTTTACTGTATCGGATTATTACCATGAACGTTAGCGAAGATCAATGTTCAGCAGCTATAGAAGCTGAGAGGTCAACTGACGATCTTATGGCCAATGGGTTCCCCCTGGGATAGGGACGATGAGCATCTGCTAAATGTTGGTCTGCGACATGAAGGTAAACTGATAAACACCGCCCCATCATTGGGGAAAATACAATAATTTAAATTGACATGATTTAAATCACAAAACTGCTTAAGTCTTATAGAAGAAGTAGAAGATTGTTTAGATCTTGAGTGAATAGATTAATGCTCCCTTGTGGCGGGTTGTAATGTGATCTCACGGATCCACCAGTATCGCGACATGCGCGCAACGCTAACCTCATCTGTGACTAAGCTTCTGAGTTTGACTCTTATATAAGGCTTCGGCGATGCAAGATATCACAATTACAAAGCCAAGCTGAATAATACTAAGCTGTTTGATATTTATAATTCCGCTGGATTAACTCGAGAGAGTGCTTATGTAGAAAGCAGTATATATAATTGTATAACCGAGTAAGAAACTCTCAATATCAAGGCAGTTCACTCCATCGCTCTACATTCTAACTTAAATTATCACGATGCTCATTTATGATCCTGCAATTCCACTTGGCTCCGTTGTTGTGGTCATCGGTGCCAATGGCTACATGGGGGTCGAGACGTGTGAAAAGCTCCTCCAAGGAGGCTTCTTCGTCCGAGGAACTGTGAGAGATGTAAAGAAGAACCAGCAATGGATGCATAATTTATTTGACACCAAGTGGCCCGAAATGTTTGAGCTGGTTCAGGTGGCCGACTTTGAAGCTGAAGGGGCATTTGATGATGCCTTCAAAGGTGAGAGGGCACCTTTCTGTTCTATTCCGTGACGGAATTTAATCACTGTATCACAGGGGCCGAGGGTGTAATCTATGTTTCAACACCCATCATACTGAATGCAGACCCTGTGAAGGTGGTAGAGCCAGTAGTCAAAGGGACTATCAATAGTCTTGAAGCCGCAGCTCGCGCTGGAGTGAAGCGCTATGTTCTCAGTTCAAGCTCCAAAGCAGTTGAATCTACCAATTATAACCACCCGCACCATATCACTTCAGCCATGTTTAACTACGACGCCATCATGAAGGCCTGTTGTGAGCCGAATGTCGATGGCTTCGATAGATTTGTGGACGTCTACAGCGCCAGTCGGGCTTTGGCAGAATTGGCGTTCTGGTCATGGGTTGGCACGAACCAGCCTCCCTTTGTTGCAAACTGTGTTGTACCTGATGGCCAGTTTGGAAGGGCCTTGGATCCAGAAAACACTACTTCTACCTTCCGCATGTTGAAAGCGGCGGCTGAGGGTGAATGGGACAAGGTCTTTGGTTCATTTGGTAGGCATTACATCTCTTATCAGCCACTATCAGCAGTATAAACTGACCTACCTCTTAGCATACTACACTGATGTTCAGGATGCAGCACGTCTTTTGGTGGCGGCAGTAGCCATCCCTTCACTCGTGAACGAGCGGGTATTTGCGTACTGTCACAATTCGACGTGGAATAAGCTACGACGCAAGATTCGACAAATCTCGCCAAAGGGAGAAAGGTTGGTGAAGGGCGAAGACCAGGCAGTGGAAGGGAGGGATCTCTCCAATGCGAATGGGCTTATTGCAAGAGCCGAGAGTATCTTGCGAGAGATTGGTCAGCAAGGCTTTGCGAGCGAGGAGGATATCTTACGCGACTTCTTGGATTGCCTCTGAGAGTTGCAATCCTCTGTACATGTCAGTCAACTCTCGATCCAGATGTTTTATTTGCAGTTGGAACTTTTGGCTGAGAGGTAGAATTAGCAGAGAGAACTTTGTCAGTCATTTCTGATATAGAGAGAAACACATGGAGTACCGAGTGAAAAGAAATAGCAGTAAAGAATCGGCCAATTCAACGTCATCTCACTCTCTCCAGGGGACAAGACTTTCTCTCTGGTTGCCTCAGCGCAAGATGTACCGTATGCAGGCAATATGTTGGACGATTGATTGCAAGATCTGCAATCCGGGCCTAACTTAACTGTGATAATATCCGGTTTTGAAGTGCCGAATCGGGAAAATCGTCACCGGTGACACGGCAAATCGTAAGCCAAGCCACTCGGCACTAGCCCGGAGCATTTCTTCCAGATAAAGTGGACTTCCAGCCACAGCACGTCCAACTGCAACAGTTATTAAAACAAGGCAGTCTAGGCAGTTCCCGCGTCTTGGCTTATCGAATTGAACACAAGAGATTAATTTTAACGGCTAAGGTGTCACTATGAGGCTGAGACTCTTATCCATGACGACGGTGACGGACTAGACATGTCACAGAGCTAGGAATGTGATGCCTTGACTGGTGTGACATTATGACGTCTCGCATAGATTACGACAATTATAAATAACTAATCATCAATTGTCGGGAAAATAATCCAACCCATCTATTCCTGAGTTTCATCTCACATCCTCTTTAACTAGAGAGCCCATTGATTCCACTTATTCACCGCATCGCCATGGCTCACTACGACACTCGCGCTGCTCCAACCGACTACGGCACCACTTATGATCGCAGCCGCGAAACAGGTCTCTTGACTCGCTGGGTCCCAGACCGGCTCAAACATTCCCGCCTCTATCGCTGGTTCCTTCGCCTTACACGCGTTGTACAATTCCTCTCCGCTGTCATCTCTCTTGGACTCTTCTCAGCCCGTCTCCGCAAGGTCTACAACCTCGTCAATGCCATCAAGACGCGTCGTGGTGTCAATAGTTCCTATGGCGCTGTTGAAGGCATCCTGGCAGCTGCTGTCCTGTACACACTCATTGCTATGCTAGTCTCGCTGCTGCTCAAGGGCGGTGGTCCGAGATGGCTGCGGTGGCTTTGGGTCCTGTTGGATATTGCTTTTGTCGGAGCTTTCATCGCCGTCTCTGTTCTTACTCGCCCTAATGGTGGCATGGCCGGACCACGCCATTGCTACAGAACTGAGGGCTTTTCGAGTACCTTTGGAATGAACGCAGACTCGTCGGATGAAAGCTGCAATCTGCCTTGGGGTACATTCATTCTCGCCATCATCAGCACGTAAGTTGTAGTTTCCTCTGAACTTCTTCCGTGCAACAACTAATTATCGACAGCATCCTCCATGCCTTTACCGCAGCATTCCACGAAGTTCGTGACCGCTACAAGGAGCATCGCGTCAAGGAACAGCATGTAAAGGAAGCTCATGTCGATAGAAACAGGACTGCTGCTTACTAGATCTATGTCTTTTTCCGTGGTAGCATTCATTATTTAGTGGGATTGGTTCAGCGGTGTTTTAATCATTGTATAACATAAACCTGAGCGGGTAGCTCGAACCTTGAATTAAACCTCAATTACCTTTCAATGCCCTAATTGAAGCGTCTCTTGTGTATCTCGACTTCACATTCAACAGCCTTATTGAAGAAGCCTTCTCTGATCACTGTGGGCGCCGGGTTGATTCTCTTGACATGAAACAGCTTAAAGACAACCGCTACTGCCTTCAATATCTCCATCCATGCAAAGCTTGCAGCCATTAGTATGCAAAACGTTACTGAGGATGATGAGTGACTAACTTTCTTCCGATGCATGATCTTGGTCCCGTTGAAAATGGGTAAAAGTACTCCATAAGTTCATCCGCCCCTGGTTCAAGCCATCGTTCCGGTCTGAAGGTCTCAGGTGATTCGAAGATCCGTGGATCCATCATGATGCCCAAGGTTGGGACGCTAACTAAGGTCTAGCCTTGTAATCAGCGACGTCCATCGTCTATTCGCCTTTATTGACTCACCTCTGCTGGTATGAACTGTCCAGCTATGGTCTTTCCACCTTGTGGCGTCACTCGTTCTAGTCCAGTGGCACTGGTTGGTCGAAGGCGCATTACTTCCCTCAAAGTTGCAAGCAGTAGCGACAGCTCGTTCAACTTTTTCTCACTCGGCACCCAGTCATTGGAAGGCTCACCTGGGAATATCGTGTCGATCTCTTGTTGGATCCGTAGCTGCAAGTCCTTATCACGAGCCACAAAGTCAATAAAGTTGGTCATGGTGCTACTCGTTGTATCGCTTCCGCCAACGATAAAGCTGATCGACTCGGCAATGATTTCGTCTTCTGGGATTGGTTGCTTTGTATCCGGATCTTTCGCATTGAAGAGGAAGCTTAGTAAGTCTTTTCGGCTATTATCAGCTGAAGATTTTCGCTTCTCGAATGCTTCCTTTCCAATCTTTGCAAGACCTGCTGATGCCCGGAATCCATTTTTCCAGAATGAGTCGAAAGAATTGTACCTCATCACAGATCTCAGGAAAGGCGAAAGGGATCCCAGGGCGTTCATAAACTCGCCGCGCGTATCAATGATCTTGATGAGACCATACTCATCTTCACCCTTCTCAACGAAGCCAAAGTGCTCACCAAAGGCGAAGCTAGCAATAACATCAAAGGCCAGATAATTTGCTGTTTTGGCACATGGTGTTAGTAAACATTTATCTCGGTGCCGATGTGCTAAACTCACTCCAAACAGAAAAGTCGGCACGTGGGCTTGCTCCGTTGGAAATCTTAAGTAGTTGGCGCTTCCATGCAACAATCTCAGCATCCATATAGGGCTCAAACCCCGACAAAGCACGTGCGGAAAATGCGGGGTTGATATACTTCCTCTTTCGTGTGTGCTCTGAGACATTTCTGGTATTAAAGACTACTGGCGTCACCTGGTGGAACGCATCGTAGAAGGGACCCTTGACAAATCCGGTCTTATGGCCATATATCTGTTGAATCGCATCGGGGGTATTGATTGACACATGATTGGGCGCAATTCGAACAAAGTCGCCGTGCTTCCGGTGCAACTTTAGTACTTCCTCCGATCGTCGGACTTTTTGGCATTGTGATGCGAGCCAGAAGGTTGATAACTTCGCCGTGAAGGGACCAGGGAGACGTCTAATTGGAGAAAGGAAGTAGCGGACAATCTGGATCAAAATCTAGAAATGCATATGTGTCAGTAGAAATTGGACCATCGGACTGCCAGATGCACAATCTCGATCTTCAGCGACGATGAGTATCATAACTTACGAGTACCAGTGTTCCACAAATCAATGCTCGGCCACTCAAAGGCCCATAAGCTGATTCAACAATAGACATGACGATTTGGCGCGTTTCGTGGAGAAGGGTTTCGAGAACATGCACGTCGTTTACAGGTACCGTGAGGAATGATACAATGGGCACGGCCGAAATGTTTCAATCGAAATGGAGAGATCGCAGCGACCTAGCTCAATCGACTTCTTGTCGCCGTCGCTGCAATTAAATACAACAACTGCTGTTTTTGGCGGAATGAGGTGCCGACTTTACCCCGTCGTAGTATTTGTGTTACGACATCTGGCACTGTAATTGGCTAATCTCTATCGTTCGGCAGCTACGGATATGCATTATGATTAAATGAAACCCTTTTCCCGTTTAGCTTTGGAGTGGCCTTCTAGAGATACTACATTACATAAATACTTTTTTTCCATAATGGGATTGACAGAGGCTGGCTCCTCGCGACCTACCCGGTAACATCAACAGTTAGTCCACTTCAAGACTTGGCGGCTTATCTCATTCAAAGACCCTAGATTCCTAGACAAACATCATGGCCGGACCGTCCCCACCCAGCATCATCCGATGGTTGTAATGGGAATGGTCCGGCAACAAAAACGCTTTGACTCTTAAGAATGACCGATGACCGATCTGGAACTGTTAGATCATATTCACAAACTACTCCCGATAAGCAGGTGTCAGTGCGACGACATGTTAAAGGCATCCAAAGAATCAAGAGCAGCTCTACAGCGCGTGCTGCATCTGGGCCAGGCTTCAGGAAAGCCTGGGTAAATTTACTACCTGTAAGTTTCATCTCACTTTCTGATAGTGATTAAATTTTCATCATTGATATCCAAGCCAGTCTCCAGCTCAGAAGGACTAAGAAGCCTGTGCCTGGAGACCATGAGGTCCTCGTCCAGCTCAAAGCAGCTGCGCTAAACCACCGTGATCTTTTCGTTAGACAACATCAGTACCCCGCTATATCTCTCGACCATCCTATGTTATCGGACAGTTATGGCATAATTGAGTGTGTGCTAGAACGATATCTCCGATTATCAATAGTCGTACAACCCTAGTCTTAAAGTTATCGTAGCTCACAAACGGTGTTTGCCAGCAGGATATAAAAATTCGTCAACAAGCTTAGCAACCTCTCGTGCCACACCGAATCCGAAGATATATCCCCCTCCAGTAATGCCTAAGTCTGATCAGCTAATTATACTATATCTCTCCATATATATATATATAGCTTACCATATGCGTGAATGATGTTTTGGCCGTTTTTGATCTCCTTTTCGATGCGCATTCCCGTTGATCTGTAGGGGCGGATACCAACATTATGCCCAACAATGTTGTAGTCTGCTGGGTCTGCTGAAAAGTGGGCAGGGAGGCTCTTGTTGACTCTCCTTGTGATCTGAAACACGTTAAGACTTAACGCCATTGCAAGCGAGAATATGACTCACGTCCTTATCAATGGCCCGGTCTACTCCCATATCACTGTTTGCGAAGTGGCGATTAGTGGTGTTGAAGGTAAGAACTCGGGTCTTAACATACCTCGTATCTGGGTCCCTGATACCTCCTATAATCACCGTTCCATCAAGTCGAGGAATGACATATGTGTAGTCCTTTCCATCATCACGCATCATACACTTGTTATAATCACTCTTCACCAGAATTATCTGCCCCTTTAGGAACAGCATGTCCGGGTCCTGAATATCAACCAGATTCCTGGGTCCCAGGCCACTTGCATTGATAAGAACATCGTGGCCGAGGTGGCGCGCATCCGATAATGCATGGAGATCCAGTCTCTTGAACCTGACCCCTGACGTCTCAAGAGTATTGCGCATCCATACGAGAAAGATGTTTGGGTTGAGCACGATTGTTGTATCTGCAATTGGTCAGTTGAAGCAACAAGCCCCTCAGAAACAAACACACAGGTACATCCGCCCTTTGCTCCATCTGGCAACTCCTCTTCTGTAAGTAAGCGAAACTAGTGTCCTAATTAGTACTGATGACTGTCCACCTTTTCTGGAATGCATACGTCTGGGACAAAGTCCTTGAACCAGAGGTCATCCTCCGTTCGCTTTTTATCGAAAAACTCTTCCATCGGAATCATTTTGACGCTGGACTCTGGATATCGGCTGGCTAAGCTCCAGAGCTCAATGAACGTATCACGTTGCATCTTTCTGTCGCGTGGTGAAGTGCAGTAGCCAGCTACAAAGTTGGCACCTGCCCAAGGACTAGCCCATTCGAGTGTCGGTTTATCACCGGGAAGGTTTTTGGCAATGATAGTAATGTCGTGCATTCGAGAGAGCTGAGCCGCGATGGCTAATCCGACGACCCTGATACCCAACATATCAGTCTTTCACGTTATCAACATCAGGTGTTCTAGACTGCTTACCCAGCTCCAACAATGGTAATTCGTGCCATGGGATAATGGTAATGGAAGTGTCTAGCCAAAATCGGACTTAGCTTTTGAATCTGAGTTTTCGGTGCATTTACCTTTGCTTACTCTGTTACATTAACCTCGCAGGATTGGGTTTGAACAAGGAGACAGGCTAGGTACTCTTTAAATAGCTGAAGTCAGTCTCCTTATCGTCCACGAAGGGATTTGTGTATACTACCCCGCATTGAGATAACATCGGAACCAAGAACCGATCCGAAGCAAAATGAGCTAGATACTGCTCTTTACCGGGAATTCTAGCCGGAGAGGATTGAAGTAAATTAAATGTAAGGAAGCATTTAGCTTAGTTTGCCTTAAGTTTTTAGAGATATAGATAGAAAGCTATTTAAGTGATTGCATTAAGGAAGAAGTGGGAGGCAGATGTGCGCAATTACCTTCCGTTGTCAAAGCCTTTGATCGATGCTGTTATCAACGGAGCTTGCAGTGACATCTTTCCTAAAGCTGTAAGGCTTCTTCAACCTGGTGATGATATTGTTCAACATGGTACGACCGTCTCACCGGGGATGAATTGGACTATGCCTGCTGTGCTGCTGTATTCAGAATTCAAGGGAACTACAATGAGTTCTAGGCAAGACATGGTCGCCGTCGCGAATAGAAAAGGAACCCGACCAGTAATCTGTAGAGAGTGCAAGTCTGAGCAACCAGGCGGATATTGATAGAATGTTTGATGGTATGAAAGAGTAAAAAATATTTACTTTAGCTATTTTCTTTTACCGTAATGTGGGCTCTCTCGGGACTGACACAGAGTGACGTCGTGATTCGGGACAGTGGGATGACGTGGCTACCATTAGCTCAAGTTAGTGGTCACGAATCGGAACCATACTATTTAGTGCAATATTGTGAAACGCAAAGCCCAAGTCTAGAACCAACTGACAACTCGGTAAATCGGCAGATCGGACCGAGTTGTCACTCTTTGTGGCAGTGTGAAACTCGTAACGATGATTTCAATTCGTAGGCCCCTGGCGCTAAGTATCTCGATTAAAAATACCTGAGAGAAGTTCGACTGTTAGTCTATTCCTAGCACCAAAAGCTACCTGCAAATAGCTCAAATGCAAGATACCCCATTGGTCCAAGTCAGCTAGTCCGGCAAACTGTAGTCAAAGGGATACTACGATAACAAGAGAGTAAGGATAAACCCCTATACAGCTGGGTCTCCATGCTTGACACGCAATGATTCCGTAACATCAGTACATCTGTTTGAGCTAAGTTTAAGCGCCACGGCCCCTTTGATTGTAAAGGGGTTCTTTCGGCCAAGTGCTTTCTGCGTTGATACCTCTGCCTTTTATCTCGATTGGACATGCAGTAACGCGCCAGCCTGCAGTTCGTGAAATAAACAGGACTCGCGTCTCAGTCATGCTATGAGAACCGAGACTAGTTTACCAGCAAGGATAAGTCGTATCTCAATAATTCTTTAAGGTCGATGTTAAAAACTTACCGCTACCCCTGTCTGGTTCTTTACGCTATTTGCTTCATTTAAGATAACAAATACTTGTCGTCTGATAATTATCTCGTACTAGTCAACTTGCAGTTAAAAGTCTTTATCGTAAATGGCATTAATGATACAGGCTTACGCAATACATCACTTTGTACTATATTCCTTATTTCTTCACCGATAAATCTTTAATAAATAAAACAAGACCGAAGGAATCCCACATCTGTCACCTCACAGATGCTTAGCTGTTTATTTAACTAAAGTCATTGTATCGTCGCTCGCAGCAACTACGGGCTGTTCTTTGTTTCAATACGCCGTCAGTAGCTATGTCTCCCGTTTCTAAGCACAAGAGCTCTAGGCATAGATTTGTCGAAATGTCCAGCCTCTATCTTCACATTTTGAGCTCATACATCTCCCGCCTCCTCATTAATAAGACCTTCATCTTCACAATAGTCGCGTCAATTCTCATCCTGGGCCTAACGTACACGGACGCCAGCCAGATAATTCTACCCGTTATACCTTCAAACCAACGAATCACTCCTGCTATCGCAAGAACAGGGAGTCCTCAGAGTATCTGGAATGAGGCGAAGACTAGGTATAGCCATCTAGATGACGACAAATTCACCATCGCTATGCTTACCTACCGACGTCCGAAAGAACTGAACCATACGCTATCAGTCTTACTCGAAGAAAAGATTCCGTCACTCCATGAAATTGTCGTCATTTGGGGCGACGTTGATGATTTACCGCCAACGAACTTCACATCAAAGCATGGAGTTCCTGTGCGATTTCGGAGAGGTCTACAAGACAGTCTCAACGAGAAATTTCGACCGGATCCCGACTTCAAGACCCAAGCCATACTCTTGACAGACGACGATGTTTACTATTACCCCAGTGACCTTGAATTTGTATTCCAGACATGGAAGAAATTCGGCCGATACCGCCTCACTGGCGCCCTCGCTCGATGCTACGATATGGATGCCAATGCTCAATATGGCTACAATTTCTGTGCGGGAGATAAGCGGGAAGATTACTCCATGGTTCTAACCAACCTTTGCTTTTCACATATTTCTTTCATGGACTATTACTGGTCCGATGATAGCACCATGGGAAAGGTTCGAGAATATGTTGATGAACACTTTAATTGTGAAGATATTGCGCTGAATTACGTCCAAGGATTGCTCACAGGACAAGGCCCCCTGCTGGTGAGAGGTTGGGATGAATTTGTTAACCTCAACCCTCCTAGCGGTATTAGCACAAAGCCAGGTCATCTGGAGGCACGGAGCAAGTGTTTGAATGATTTCACAAAGATGTTCAAGTCTATGACTTTGGTTCACGAGACAGGATATATTAAAAGAGGTGTTAATTAGCAAAGTATCGGTATCTGTTTAGTCACTTCTCTCTCTTTAGTTAATTACAACATGATATAAAGTCTCCTTCGGTCATTTAGACCTACTTAATGACGCTGAGGGAGTCACACCTTCTGATCGCCCTGATTACAGCCGCGACACAGGTATACTCCACTGTCACCCAGGAAGCTGGAAGTCCACCTCTCGTAGGGGATGGCCGGTTACCTCCACTTTCCAGCTCACAGCTCATTTCCCTGTGCCACTCAAATAGCCCAGCAGGATCGAAGCGGAATTGATTGGTCCAAACTGGGTGTGAAGTGGTCATGGCCATTCCTCATAAGTATGGGTGCTCAGGAATACACAACGCTTCGTCTTTGGTGGGCCTGGTTTTGGATACTTGACTCCTATACTTCGTGGCCCTCTCAGGGGTTGCAACCATCATAATGCACGAAGAGACCCCTGAGGAGCCCGGACTCAGGTCTTTTGTGTTTAGCAAGGCATAAGACATTGGTATCTCGGTCGTTTCTTGCCGGATTGCAGTCCGAGATTCTGGAGATCACTCCCGGTGCGTTTGCGAGAGCATTACTGGGGCAGGTCCTGGTTGTTTCCAATCAAGTCGGACAGTATTCTGAAGAGGTTCGAGACCACAAAAAAATATACCACTTAGTGCTAGTTTGTACTGCCATAGCTTCTTGCTTAGCCGCTCACGCAGTTTGACCTCTATGGGAGCATAACCCCAAAACGTCTGACTAATTACTACGATATAAAGATAATACAAGAAAAGCCAGTACCGTACAACACATAGTAACCATTTCATTATCTTATATACTCTATAACAAGAAACCTTAGCTATCCCAAGCCTTTCCTATCGCCACGCCATTGCAGTACTGTCGTGATAGCAATTAGGCTCTGGAGCAGATGAGTAGTATGGCGATGTGTTTTTGTCGCTCAGCTGAACGACCGGCTTCAGCACTTCAAATTCGCCCCAGTCACCTTTGAGGGTAGACGTGTAAGGTGAATCTTCTCCAAAGGACTTTGGCATCGCTTTAGCCCATGCCTTCAAAACCACATCCAATAGCTCAAGTACAAAGAGATCAGGGCTCGTTTCGTCCCAACCGAACTTGTCTTGGCAGCCTCGTACCACCTCTGGTGAGTACAATCCGACCTCAGGGTTTAGATGGAGAGACGCAGCAGCCATGAGGCAAGCAAAGACGTGATAGGATCCGCCTTGGCGTGCACGATCCCTGATGGCCATCATAGTGCCGATGCATCCGATCAAACCCAGTGAGCATATCCGGCACAAGTAGAGCAGGAAGTACACATGTTCCGTCTTTGTGTCCCAGGCTTCTCCCAGTGACATATGAACACCCAGAGGCAGCATCTGCGATTTGTTGCCAGCCAGGTCGCTCGGCCATAGGACCATTTGGCCCGTAGCAATTTTCTTCCACATATACGATGCCCTTGCCTCTTTTACCAGCTATCTCTAGGAGATTATCGAGGCTGAGTCCTTTATTGGCAATGACTCCTGGCCTGTAGTCTTGAATAAAGACGTCTGCATCTGCGACTAACGCGAAGAGATGTTTTACTTCATCATCTTTGGCCGGGTCAACATCCACAGTTCTAACGCCAGCGTTCAGCGTCAATTGAAGTCTCTAGTGAATGGTGTTAGCTCCAACACATTGTGGACGACTTTGAGCTGAGGAGAATGTAAAGAAATGGTACAGTCTCATGTGAGGACACGGAATAGGATGAAAATGGCTTACCTTAAAGTCAGGGAGGCGATTACAGTTCACACGGATTACATCAGCTCCAAGGGCAGCCAATGTCGTTCCAATAACGGGGCCTGCAATGATGCGGACAAGCTCCACGACCTTTATGCCAGCCAGTGGTCGTTTATCGGCAGATACTGGCAACTGAATGGCTGGGGTAGGGGCTGCATGCGTCTGCTGCTTGTAGTTAATAAGGGGGTGCTTAGCCAAGTCCTTGGCCATGCGTGTCTGTTTCCATCCACCAGGAGTATAGCAGATACTTCCACAAAGGCCTTGAACGAAGTACATCATCTCTAGCTCGTGCGCTCCAAACTTGCGAACGTGCTCGGCTATTACCTGATAGGCCTCGTCGTTATTGCTGCAGTCTTGCGATGGGTCTATGCCAATGGCTTGCAAGACCGGATCTGCGCCTAGAGACCCATGTAGCTGAAACCAAACACCTTCGTCCTTGGTCTCGTAGTTTGCTGTAACGCGCTTTCAGCGGCGTTCCGAAGATGTCTCCTTGGAGATCTTTAGGGAAGATGGTAGCAAGTTTACCATCCCTGGAAAGTTCTTGAACAGTCTGGCCGTTTCTCTTGGTCATTCCTACACTCCCGAGCCAGAATGCAGCATGGTCGGTATCGATAGTGTTCCAGCAGTAAGGAATTAGGATATTGAACAGCGCTGTAGGATAAAGATGCCTCGTCTCACTATTAGATAGCAGTACAGTAACAACAACTTGGGTGACATGGGGTTACTAGCATCTTCCGGGTGCCCAGACAGCAGCAGCCCTAGGACAGGGCTCGAGGCTGCAGAACAAGGCACTTCGCAACAAGACGACGCTGCGATTGAGGACTTTGGGACACCGAAGGATGTGCTCACGGCAATCATTGATTCATACTTTAGTTACTGCCAGAATCAGCCCTACTCGTTCTTCCATGAAGAATCTTTCCGGCGGGGTTTGTCCCAACACGCCATCCCTAGGCATCTAGTCCTGGCCGTCATGGCGACTGCGGTACGATTTTGTTCGCATCCGTACTTCTCGGGGCGCGCGTTAGAGATGTCTGTCGAATATGCCAACAGGTCCTGGAAACTCATTGTCTCGAACTGTTTTACCGTTGGCAAGGTGGCAAACGTGTCTACAGTCCAGACTGTCGCCTTGCTGGGCTTGTTCGACTTTACTGGTATGTTTTTGCATGGATGTTCTAGCAGATAATGCTCCCTGTGTCTGACACTTATCGCGCGCATAGCCGGTCGACTTCGCCATGGCTCAGCGTGGGTCAAAGTCGGCCTGGCCGTCAGGATCGCACAGGATTGCGGGCTCATGCTAGAGAACGCAGCGCATCTCTCGTATGCCGAGCAGGAAGAGCGACGACGCGTGTTTTGGTCAGTCTATCTGCTGGATCGCTTAGTCTCGTGCGGTCGTGGTCGGCCACCGGCCATCGTTGATGCGTCGTGCCACCTAGAACTGCCGTGTGATGAGTCAACTTGGAGGGACGGCCTGGGGGTCAAAACACAGTCGTTGGACGAGATGACGAACCGGACTCTCTCGATAGCCCAACGCCAATGCCCTTTTGCACAAGTCATTGCTATTGCGCAGATCCTCGGTCGATGTGCACAATACGTACTTCAAGACTTCAACATTAGAGGCCCGCATCCACCTTGGGATCCTGGCTCGGACTTCGCCGGCATTGAGTCCGATCTTCTCCATTTCGAAGCATACCTGGAAATACAGAGACCAGTCGATGAGATCCTCGCACCCTATATCTTGGCTGAAGGCTTGGTAGACAGTCAGTCCTCGGGCCCCATCATCTTCTTTCGGGCACTATTTCACCTCTGCTATTGTCTCCTCAACCATCCCTTCTTACTACGTCGCCGCATCAACACATGCCGGAACCTTGCCCCGATCAGTTTTATCAGGCGATTATCTGACTTGGCCTGGCTTCATGCACAGCAGATGATGGCTCTTATCCGCGACTCGCGAAGTTTGGGCTTCTCATTTCACACCTCGTCCAGCGGCTACGCTGTGACAGTTGCCGGCTCTATTATCGCGTTACGGACCTATGACGAGGATTTGCCAACTTGTCAAGAGGCTCACCTACTGCTTAAAGAGGCCTTGGGCTATCTGGACATCATTGGCTAGCGTTGGAGTAATGTCAGAACAATGGTGACGTGCTACATTTCAGGTTTTACATCTTCTGTACACTAACTGTCATCGATAGGCCTCGACGCTTCGTCAGATAGTCTACGATGGGATTTCAGAACGTCACTCGAATAGTCTCACCCAAGGTTTGAGCTTCACGCCTGAACAGGAAGAAGCTATGTGGTCTTTGGTTGACTACAACACTATGTCAAATCAACTCAGCCAAGATACTCAAACGAGTGGACAGGAATCGGATGGTCTAATGCCAAATTCTTGGATTGACTTGTTTGGTCCCATCGATTATGCTTTGCTATCTAATTTTAATGCAGCAACTCAAGAGTAATAGTCAATGGGAATTGAAGACCATCTTCAGAGATAGCAAGTAATATTAAAATTACGTGATAGATCATTCTTCAAAGTTATCAAGGCTCTCCATGCCAAGTCTCCGTTTTAAAGCGAAGGATAAAGTGGCCGATTTCCAACTTGGCCAACGACCAAGTTATTGGTGTCTGAGGAATTCCACGATACCTGGGTTACAGCCTAGGTTACAGCTTCGAGCTTTGCCTAGTAAAACCCAGGGAATCCAGAGCCTCGTATAAAACACTGAAGTCACGGTCTCCAAACTCTCTGGACTCGGCCAACGGTCTATACGTCTCCTCAACGCATCTTCCCACCGCGAGAGGGACATTGGCCTCTTCAGCAGCCGATACAGCGAGAGCGAGATCCTTGTGAGCCAGCTTGGTAACAAAGCGGGAGGGCTAGAGTTTCCAGCCTTAACCCCAGGGACTGGGTGATTGATCTAGAAATGAAAGTCAGCGTATACTCTGACTGCAAGATGCCGATCCGCCATATGGAAACCTACCTCACTGGACCAGTAACGACCCGTAGAGTTGTTGATGATATCGGCAAGCACTTAAGGATCAACCCCGAGTCTTTTCCCCAGCAGCATCGCCTCACTTGATGTCATCAGCCTCTACTTTCGAGTCTCGGAGGGTATGACTGGTTCCCAACTCACCTCAGGCCAAGCATGGTGATACCAAGTAGGAGAGTATATTTTATAAAAGTATCCGCGGTCAGCAAATATCTTTACCTTACCGATTCACTTGGTCTCTTTGCCAGAAACTTGAGCGGACCCGGCCCGGCCTCCGGCCTGCCTCCGTTACGCATATAGTAGACTAGAAAGAAGTTTTAACTAAGGTTTAAAAGATTTATAACTTTCTCAACTTAAATTTTTATTTTTTTTAGTTAATTACTATACTTCATTATTTTTGTATTATAATCAAGAA
>JAAOAS010000062.1:0-23878 GCA_013396035.1 Fusarium pseudocircinatum | reverse complement strand
CTTTAATATAAAAGCTTAATCTTTTAATATAGCTACTAATAAAGTTATATATAGTATAAATAAATTTAATTAAAATTATATTAAGTTCCTTTTAAGAGGGCAGAACTGAGGAGTAGTTAATAATATGTTCTTAAGGTGCGGGACAAATACATGCCCCTATTGGCTGAGAATTTCTAAATGCTTCATTTATCTGCCCCGAAGCGGATCCAGTCCGGATGGGTAGCCCGTTTTAGAAGCTATTTTACTTTAAGTAATGAATTCGCTTGAAATCGTACGTTAAATGATACTCCTAGGTATCGGAAACGGATAAATGTTAATAGTTTAAACCGAATCAGCATCTACATACTATGTATAACTACAATAAGATGACTTATAAATGAGATGGCAAGTATCTTGCTGTCATCGCATCATCACTTACCACTATCACTATCATATTGTTATCATCCCCTTTCTCGGGCATTCAACGTCTCATCATGCTTGTTTTCATCCCTGGTGCCACTGGTAATCTTGGCCTACATTTAATTGAGAGCCTGTCTTCTCGTGGTCACAAGGTCTGAGGCCTTGGTCGATCTCCGGATAAGCTTACAGGGGAGCAGCGATCGAAGCTGGAGAGCCTTGTCACGATCCAAAACTATTGGGATGTTGGTGCTCTGAATCAAGCCTGTAAAGGTGTTGATGCTGTCATCTGTGCCTATGCAGGAACTCCTGTAATGCACCTGATGCCCAACTCCTCCTCCTACGCGCCGCTGAGCGAGCTGGCATTACTCGCTTTCTGGCTGCTAGCTGGAATTGCGACAGGAGATAGCTTCAACTTGGGATGCATCAGAGCTATGATGCGTGCATCACCTTTCATCAACAGGCCAAGCTGACCTCAAGCATCAAGCCTATCTTTCTGTTGACTGCAGGCTTGACGGAGGTCTATGCATTCGCATAAGTCCTGCCTCCTCACAATGCATATTCTGTCAAGATTAATAAACATTAAGAAAATGAGGGTACTACTCACTTGTTACATTACTTTGGCCTTGCAGCCCGTCTCTGAATATATATATGTGTGAAGTAACCAGTACGTCAACTTCCATGTCACGGCTTCCTGTATCTTTAAACACTATTCAGTAAAGAGAAATACCATCAAACGCTTATACCTCTTACTACTTCTCACCTCTCCAGACAAGTTCCAAGCATGTCTTCTTTGGTGGATCCTCCCCAGCCCCTGGCTCAAAACGCTGTAACGCGTTATGTTAGGATAGACGGAAAGAAGATAGCATACAGACGCTTTGGAAAGCGAGATGGCAACCCAATCATTTATCCCACGCATCTACGAAGCGTCATGGACGAGCTTGATCCACTGCTATTCAACTACATGGCTCAGTACCGCGAGATTATCCTATTTGAGAACGAAGGTATTGGCCATAGTGAAGGCACTGTTCCTGATAGCGTCGCAGCAATGGCAGAGACTGCTGTAGCCTCTGCCAAAGCCATGGGCATTAAGAAAGCTGTCTGGTTTGGTTTCTCCCTCGGCGATTTTCTTGCCCAATACATCTCATGGACATACCCAGAGATGGTGGAGAAGGCTATCCTGTCAGGCACAATGCCTGGTGCAGAGCCAGGCGTCACCGCGCCAGATCCCCAGGTCTTCGCCATCACTGCTGATCCCAGGGAGCCTGGCAAGGACGACTTGATCAGCCTCATGTTTGCACACGTGGAAACGAGCAAGGCTCTTGGCGAGGAGTGGATCAAACGAAGACCCGATCGCCGCGTCAAGGGCGAAACCGTCACTCCTGCGCTTGGTGAGCCTGGTATGCATGCACAATTGACCGCCATTGCCAACTGGGCTGGCAACAAGGACAACTTCGCCAGACTCAAGGATATCAAAGCACCGGTTCTGGTCACCAATGGGCACAAGGATATTATGTTACCCACTATCAACAGCTTTATAATGCAGCAGGAAATTTCTTATACTTTCCTACACATCTTCCCCGACTCGGCTCATGGCGATCCTTTCCAGTACCCCAAGCAGTATGCTGAGCTAGTTAAGGACTTCCTTGATATGGGCTCCAGGTCTTCTTCCAAGTTGTAGGGCTTAGATAACCTAGTGTACTGTAAGAGAAATTGATTAAGAAGATCTGAGTTTTGAGAGTTTTATATGTTCATGGTCGGCAGCTAGGAACCGCATTTGAAAAAGAGAATTGAAAAAGGCATGCTATAACAAAGCAGCACTGTAAATTAAAAAGAAGGAAAAATATAATAAGGGTAGGAATATGCGGTCATAAAATAAATAATAACTATTAGCACGCTTAAAATTACATGACTCCTGTCTTTGACTCGGCGTACTGTATAATTACCTGTAAAGTATTATCTTACCCTGTAACTTTTGCGTTATCCCGATTGGTGCTGAGGCCTTCACGAGAATTACGCGAGCTGACGCGATGCGCATACCGACGGCACAGGAATTATGCGGCTCACAAGTGAATAGAAACGAATGACGCGTATATAATTTCTGTATTTATATTCCTATTGAGGACTACACTATGATTTAAGCAACCTTGGAGATCTTGAATCCACCAGGCAGTCTGGTCTGGAATACTCCCCTAGGATCGTACTTCTTGGCAACCTTGCGAATGAACTCAACATTCTTAGGGCCGTAAGTAGAGAGAGGATCCTGTGTGAAGTCGGCGTAGTTGAGATACTCCCAGTCGACAGCAGCGCCCTGGTCGATACTGTACTGCTTCATCGTCTTACGGAAGCGAACCATACGCTCACGAGCAATCTTTTCCTGCTCGACGCCATTGATCATCAGCTGGACCTGGAACATGACGGCGTTGTCCTTCTCGCGGTCAAGACCGACGACGTTGCCGCCTCGCTCGAGAGAGTGCTTGGAGAAGATGGTGGGGATGGCTTGGAAGATGGCGTGGCAGATAAAGTCGCCGTCTGGGGATTGAGCCTTCCAGTCGCTGACGAATTGCTTGTGCAGCTCCAGAGCTTTCTTGTATAAGCCGAGTTTGTTCTTGAAGGTGATGGCGAACCAGACGTTGCTAACAACATTAATATCGATGTTACACAGAAGAGCGACTGTGACCTACCGGTATCCAGCAACAAGCTCAAGCTCAATCGTCATGTTGCGATGAGTATCCTTGCGCAGGTTGGACGTCTCATAGGGAATTTTCCAGAACTCGTCCAAGGCCTTTGGAGAGACAGCACCAGTGGTGTCCTCGTACGAGACGGTGATTCCAATCTTTCCATTCTGAGGAGTGTAACTCCAGAAAGGAATGACTGATCCATCCTGGTAGTTGACAATGTTATCGGTCCAGTCTTTGTAGGCTTGGACGTGCGCATCGGTTGTTTCTTCGGCCGAGTAAGTGACCAGGCCACCCCAGAGGAGAGGAGCGTCGAAGGCCTGGACGTCGAAGCGGGTGACGATACCAAAGTTGGCTGAGCCGCCCTTGAGGGCCTTCCATAGATCGGCGTTGTTGTCCTTGTTGGCATTGACGATGCGTCTGATGAAACATTAGTAGACGTCGTTATAGTGTGCGTATACATACCCATCGCCGAGGACAACCTCAAAGTTGACAACCTGATCGCAACCAAAACCCCGACGGGCAGTATAAAAGGTATTGCCACCGCCAGTCAAGAAGCCAGCGACACCGACAGTTGAAGTGCGACCGCCTGCAGCAGTAGCACCGTATGGTTCAAGAGCGCCATAGACATCTCGCCAAATAGAACCGGCCTGGATCTGAGCGACCTTCGTATTCTTGATATACGTAGTCTTGTTCATCAATCCTAGGCATATTAGTGGTTTCACGTTGAACCAATAGCAAAGACAACTCACCCATGTCAATAGTGACACCATCGTTGACTGCACGCAATTAGACAAACTCAATCAAGCGAGGCATCCGACTCACTGTTATTCGCCGCCCAAACGGTATGTCCACCGCTTCGGATCGCGAAATTACACTTTGTATCGGCTGTCAAGGTCTTGATAATCGTAGATACATCCTTGGCACTCTCGGGCTGAACGATGCAGTAAGGCTCCAGCTGCGACGACACGGAAAAGTACGACTCAGTGCGGGTCTTGTAGCCGCTACTATCGGGGTAGTAAACGTGCTTCAGACCTTTTGCTTCAAGTGAGGCACACTGAAACGCGAAAGGTCAGTGACGTTTCTTTTTTTTGCGACAGAAATAGGCTTACGCAAGTCTCCATGGCTACGGCGGGTGAAGCAGCGAGGAGGGCTGATGCCCAAGCCAAGACTGAGGCACTCGTCTTCATGATTGCGATGAAACGGGATGGATGATGGGATGTCACCTTGAGAGGGGGGAGAGAAGATCTGAGAGGACAAGTCTGTGCGGGAACTTGGGTACTTTTTGTTGATGGGCAAGATCGTCTTGTACAGAAGCGGCTGAGGAACTGGCGGGTTCGTGGACCCTTGTTCTTGGGGGTAAAATCACGCAGATGGAGTCGGATGCTGGGGGGGAATGGGAATGCGATTGGTTCGTCAGATGGGCTGGAGGTTGGATTTGGTGAGGGATTCATGGCATTACTCGATTATGCATGTTGGTTTGATCCTGCATAGATGATCTTGGTCGTTTTCGGTCATGACCCCGGGATTAACATGGTTCTTCCATAGGTGAGTAGACGAGATGCAAGGTCAAGACGGCAACGCATCACCAGACAGTATGAATAGCGATGGAAATGACGGAGTTTGTTGGTACAGGTTATCTGATCGCCATTCCATCAGTCACGAAACGACTCAACCGTTCAATTCCCATATGACTCTAGTTTGACGATATGTCAGTGCTAAATCAAGCTTAAGCTCAATCGATGTCATGCCTAAAAGCTAGCTCAGAGTCTGCGCTGACAGTGGACTAACGAGACTCTAAATAATACGACCCAAAGTCTCGGTGAAGTCGAGTCCAAGGTTTTCAGGGGAGCCATTGCATTGTTCCCTCAATCAGCGGCACATGCATTCTGCAACCCTCAGGGGATATAACCCGTATGTTACATCGGCAGTTGGGGCTGACGGTTCGTAGTCAACCGTAAAAGGCGGGGATTCATGACGATCTCTTGATCTCGAGTCATGGCCCCTGTTCACAGCGCGTTACAGCGCGGAATTACCGTGAGAACAGACCAGCCAAAACCTGTCTTTTTTCCACAAGTCTAGACTTGTTATGGAAGGCCGGCACAACTAATTCTCTCTTCCCGGACGGCCCGTCAAGTTTGACGTTTTATTTCTTCCCTCTAATCTCGCCTGACGTTTCCCCAAAAATTAAGGTTCAACCCCAGTCAATTCTCTGTCGTCTCTTTTCTCTCACATGGAATCTGTAGGGAATATGCCCCTTTGCGTAGTGATCAACAAATCACGTTCAGCTGTATATCAGTGGACGATGTGACTTGAAAGATTTACACGACTTAATGCCCAAGTTGACACCTAACGATTTTGCGTCTCATTATTTCGATTTCATCCCGTCATGTCGTTCTGAGTTTGCACTACGCGGGGATTAAACTCTCGATCGATTGCTACAATGTCGTTTCCTGTCGTCAATGGTATCGAGGTCGCGGTGCCGCCTCCATCGGGGTACAGAGTCGACTTCGAGAACCCGTTAACTGATGCGTCGATGGTGAGGAATGCGTACTGGATTTTCGGACTGGAGTTTGCGATAGCGACGGCGTTTTTGGGGCAGCGGATGTATACGAATGCAGTGATTTTGCGAAAGTTTCTGATTGACGACTGTAAGTGTCCGATGTTCTTTGCTTGGGTTGTCACTAATTGATTGCAGATTTAATTCTTTTCGCTTGGGTATGAGTGTTGACCTTCTTCGAGACGTTGACTAACCATTTAGGTACTCTCTATTGCGGCGCAATCATGTCTTCTCAATGCATACAGTCGCAAACTCCTCGGCGTCCATGCATGGGAGATGCCAATCGACAACAACACCCAGGCCAACCTACTCGTCATGTGTACGACACTGACTTATATCCCGACGACAATTCTCTCCAAGCTTACGCTCTGCTTCTTCTACTACCGCCTGTCGCCGTCTCTATGGTATCAATATTCGGTCTACTTTACCGGCTTCGTCTGCAGTGCAAGTCTCGTCGGTATCTGGTTCAGTGTTCTGTTTGCATGCAAGCCTATCGCTGCGGGATGGGATGTAAGGATGTCGGTTGGGGCTACTTGCATCAATCGTCCTCCCATCTACATCACCCAGGCTGCCTTTGGTTGTATCACTGATGTGATGTTGCTGGTACTACCTATTCCAACAGTCATTGGTCTACAAATGTCTACTCGTCAGAAGCTTGGTCTCGTCGGTCTCTTTGCTATCGGCTCCATCACTCTCATCACATCCATTGTCCGACTGGTTCTCCTTCTGCCGAGTTTGTCAAATCCCGATCAAAGCTGGTCATTGGCAGAAGGTTGCCTCTGGGTGTAAGTTCTCAATTCTCTTTTGTGTAGCCCATCTAACACAGACAGCATCATTGAAGCCAACCTTCTCATTATGTGCGGCTCCCTCCCAACCCTTCGTGTCTTTCTCAAGAACGTCGCTCCTCGAGTCCTCGGCGACAAAAGCACACGAAAAGGCAGCGAAGAGCAAAGTGGAAGCGCCAACTTTGGTCTCCATACATTTGGTGGTTCAAATGGCCCACGACGCAAGTTTGATACGCTCGTTGAGCTGGAGCATGATACTCACTTCAACAGAGTGAGCTTGCGGCCTGAAGGCATGGGAAAAACAGATGTCAACATCTACAGTGGTAGATCGGATGAGTCTCTGGAGAACAACCCAACTGGTGACAATGATAGTGAGGACGGGATACTTCAGACACGTACTACCACTGTTCAGTATACGAATATGTAGCTTATGATGAAAAGTAATAATAATTGAATGGAGCCCAGGGCATCAAGCTTTAGCTTTCCAGCTAGAAGATAAATACTAGGCAACAGTGAGGGCAACGAGTATCTTGCCCGTATTTGCTGATTGGTGTTCTTTACCCTTATGCCTTGAGGCTCAAGCCTCTTTCAAATTCTCAATCTTATCACAGAATAAGACCCCTGGTTGATTTGGGTTATCTAGAGTGGATACATCTTCTTATCTGTTGGCGGGTCGACCTTAGATTGGCGACCTGAAGTGGGACCAGTAGCTGAAACTCAGCTACAACCAATCTTCACGTTACAATCACAGTACAGTCAGCAACAAACATGTCAAACACGCGCATTGAAATCGACCCTGAGGGTGATACTCTCATAATTCTTCCCATAGAACCTGCTTCTACTGAATCAGAGACCCTAGACTCTCCCACTGAGAAGCACTACCTATGCTCGAAGAAGCATTTAACCCTCGCCTGCCGTCGGGCAGCAAAACTCTTCTCTAGCCAATTTAAGGAGGCTTCAGTCGAGTCAGACGGCCTTTATCACTGGAGATTTGAAGGCATCTTTAACGCCGAAGCATTCGAGCTCGTTTTAAAGATCATCCATGGCAAAACACGCGATGTTCCCCGCAGTGTCAAGCTGGATCTGTTAAGCGACATTGCGACGATCGTCGACGATCTAGAGTGCCATGAGGCTGTGGCGTTTTTCAGCACAAACTGGCTCTTTGGATGGACAGTCGAATGGCTTCAGCCTGGGCAGTTGAGGGACAAGCCTTTGGCTCAAGTGATTCTCGCATCCTTTGTCTTTGAGCACGCATCGCTCTTCGAGACCTACACAAAAATGGCTATCAGACACAACACCGATGTCGCGTCGGCTTATGATCTGCCAATCCGGGTGGATGTTTCTGGTATGTCAGCTAGTGTAGATTCGTGACCTCAACTGACGACTCGGATAAAATCGAAAGCACAAGAATCGAAATTCTGCAACGTCTTGTCGATGGGCTGGAAAACCTCCAGACCAAGATCCTTGCAGACAAGGTAGGTTGTAATGAAGCATGCCGAGCCGTGCTACTAGGAAGTCTGCTGCAAGGAATGAAGAAGTCGGGAGTATATCCCCGCCCATCATCGCCATTCCCCAAGCTATCCCTCGACGCTGTACTCGCATTGCTGGCCAATGTGCAGTCGCCAGCCTATTTCGGACCGCAAAGTCAGGCACCTCTCCTCAACTATGCTGGCAGATGGAACCTTGATCCTACATCTGCGAACCTCGTGTCTGGAGGTCTTATTGGACATCCATCTGGTCTTGTGCAGGGTCAACCAAAGCCTGCACCAGCTAGAACCAGTACCCCTTCTGCGTCGGCACCTCAGCAAACTGCCAGTGCCGCTGTGCCTACTCCGTTCGCTGGTAGTATTTTTGGTAGTAGTATTAATCCTCAAAACACCAATACTCAAGGGTCGTTCAACTTTGGTCGCCCCTCTCCCTCTCCGGGTAGTCCCTTCGCTATACCTACTGTGTCTCAGAACGTCAAGAGCCCTCGACCCGGAGCTAAAGGTTTATCTGGTTCTAATGCTGGGACCACTTCCTCAACGGTAGAGAACCCAGAGCAGCCTGGAACTATCGTTAGGCATAACTGCCGCCTAAAGGACCTTATTGAACCCTTGCTAGTGGCAGCTGAGAAGGAGATCACAGGTCTGAAACTTGCAGACTTCCCTCGGCCGTGATAGTAAGGGGGTATTGTAGTTCATGAGTTGGTCTAGAAGTATTAGGCTTGCGTATTAGTTGGCAACTTGATGTTGAAATAAATGGTCCTGTTCCTCTTGTGAATATCATATTAATCTATCAAATCTCTGCACTTCTGCCCATGAACAACAATAAACTTAAAGAAGTTCTTCTCTCCGACGCTTTCCTTGATTGTTTTCCGAAACCTTGCAGCCCATGCCTGAACCTCATTAGGACGGTACTGAAGCCCGGACCGAAGGACTCTACTTGCCATGGGCTCAACTGCGCCATGCAATGCTCCCACTTCTTATTTTTTAGAGTCTTTTGCCCATCTCCCAAGAGGGATGAAGAACTCTTTTCTAGTTACATGTCAGAGACCAGACATCTTGAGATTAGTGAGAAGATATTGGGATACATTGAGGCTTATTCCGACTGCGCTGAATGCCTGGGCTAGTGTCTGAAAATACTCTGCGAGACGTCCTGTGTAAGGTTGGATGGTGCTGTCGCCCTGGATGTATGGGTACCATAGCATCTCCTGAAAATCGACATAACCTCCTGGGTTTAGCTCTCTATATTATAGAATCAAGTAATTAGCAACTCGTTCTGTGAAGCTTGTAGTATTTAATGGCATCAAGAACTCATGATAGTTATATCTTGAAAGGGAATGGCGACATATGTACCTTTTTACCCACTGGAGTAACTTCACCCAGTCGTAAATAGCCATAGTCATGTTACGGAAGTGGATGATATGTGGGTGGTATTCAGAACAGGGGAACACGGGTTCATATAGCTTAGCCAAGTCATCGATGTAGAAGGTGCTGTTAGATAGCATGAAGTCAGGTTGAATGGGGGATATGTCGATTCCAATAACTTGAGCAAAGGAAAAATGGTCTGCAACTAAAACGAAGGTTAGTACAGGAGTTAGAGATCGAACAACGTTCAGATTCCAAAACTTACGCTCTAGGACCCACAATCCCGTACCAGTTCCGACATCCAAGACACATCCCTTAAAGTCGAAAGTGAGACACAAGAGAGACTTGTGATCAAGGGTAAGATCATGTAGCAGGTGATGAAAAGCATTTTTTAAGTCCATCCATAGTCCGTCGTTTGGAAGCATGTATTCTTGCATACCATAGGAATCATAGGTATGAACTTCTTCATGAACGAATGAGGTGATTACCAGATTGCCTGGTGGATTCAAGATCGCCAAGGCTGCTTAAAGTAATAGCAGTGTTAAGAGCTGTGTTTGGGCCTCGACTATTAGATTAGTTATGGTTCATTGTCTGGGGCTTAAGATGATGAGTTCCCTCAACTTAAAAATGTATCTTGGTTATGATAATATTTATCTTATTCTTTAATACTATTCCTCCTCCTCTCGATGGTCACCAAGAGACTATCAAGTCTTACAATATACCTAAATAATTTTTTATATAGGTAAGAACTAAATCTTACTAGATAAAGCCCGTGGAACTGTATATAACCAAACATTTTGCGTCTCTTTAAGATCGACGTCATCTAGAAATTCGTTAATGAGACGAGCTGCTTCCTCTGGAAATTGGTAATGGCATGCATGTCCCGCCTCTAGAAATTCACCAACTACCACGGTTGTACTGCAAATCTCGGTCGCCATGATATCGCACAGCCTTTTAGAGAAGACAGTGTCATGTGCACCTATAGATTTTGTAAGCTCGCATGCTTCTTTCCTGTTCCACTCAACTGGCTTAAAGAGAACTCGGCCGTGTTAAACCAATCTCAGTTACTTACCCCTCACAAAAAGTACAGGCATCTGCAACTCATGCAGCCTACAAAAAGATCCCTCGGCAGCGTATTCAGGGTTCATAAATCTGGCAAATGCTGTCAACTGTCGACGGCCGCCCTCAAGGTCGACAAAAGCACTTGTTTCTCCACCCTTATTAACAGTTCTCTCCCAGGCTGCTTGACCCGCAAGGCGACCGTCTGACGAAGAAGGGAAACACCACTTTATAAAAGCATTCTTGTGATCTTCGAATGTGTCGGCGTTTCGGTAAGCTCGAAAAGGCGCTGCTGGTGGTGGCGTTATGCCCGGGCCTATACTAGGCAGCGATCCGCATAAGATAAGATGGCGGACAAGGTGCGGATGATTCAACGCCAGCATTTGTGCAGCACACCTGCCTATGGAGAATGCCCAGACATCTACCTGGTGAAAGCCAAGGCCTTGAACAAACTCGACAACATACTCTGCTGATTGCTCAGGCGAGACCGGAATTTGCCCTTCAGATTTACCAACGCAGGGCCCATCAAATAGAATTACTTGTCGTCTCATGGCTAAGTACTTGATGAATAATGGATCCTCTAAATCCATTGTTGCTCTAGAGACAAACGGTATCAGTATACTATAGGGTGCCTTGAGACTGAATATAATTTACCTGAATCCTGGAAGATGAATCAGAGGTATACTGTTTTTTAGGCCATGAATGCGATATGCAATCTTCATGTTTCTGACTGTGGTGAATTGATCACGAATGCTTGCAATTTCATCCATACTTATTTATTCTTTAAATGTTTCAGATTATTAACAACGCGGTCTTTTACAGTGCAGTAAGATAAATATAGAGCTCGCTTCGGTCTATATATTTATTTATAGCCAGGGAATTTAGAAAGTTCGCTTTCTTATATTAAGCTATTACTACCTACAAGTCACTTTCTCCTCTTAGTAAACTCAAATTCGCTAGGATAGTACGCTGATATTTAGTTAGTGCTTTGACCCTCCGCCCTTTAAAGTTAATTTCACCCTTGAACAATGCCGCAAGCCATTGGTCCAACAGGTTCAGGGCCAGGGAATAGAATACAGACACGTAAATCCGCGCCCTCCAGCGCGGAAGTTAAGTCACTACAGAATAACAAGTAAGCCAAGCAATCAATAGAGAAAGTAATAGGTTTAACTTATGACGTAAACTTTACCCCTTCTTCGGGCAGGACGTAGGACTTGTAGTCCCGTATTTCATGTAGAAGAGGCATCTATGTGATCTCGTGGGCCTAGGAGCTGACACGACTTGCAATAAGTATATATATCTGCCTTCTCTCTTTCATGACCGTAGCAATTACAGCGCGTACCGTTGTTAAATCTCCATCTGTAAAATCTGGCTGGCACTCATTAAACCCGCATCGAGTTCAATAGCCAAGCAAGTTTCTCCTTTAACGCCCGGATCAACATGCGAGCCCAAACTCAACCAGAAGACAGTATACGTCCTCATAGCATCAAAGTGCTACGGCAGGAGATCCCGCCAGATTGTTTCCGGCGTGATGTTTACACATCCTCTTATTTCATCTTACGAGACTTGGCCTACATGGCGGCCCTTGCTTATGGTGCATTGAACCTCATACCCTTACCAGAAGTTGTTTTTTCCTTTGCTTCTTTTGCTTGGGCCATGTATGCTTTTCTGCAAGGTCTGGTCTGCACAGGTATATGGGTTCTGGGCCATGAATGTGGCCATGGGGCTCTCTTCTCTCACACAAACCCAATACCGTCATTGGATTCATTCTTCACTCATTCCTTCTCGTACCTTTTTTTTCATGGAAGTTTACTCATCGAAGACATCATCAATTCACTGGGCACGCTACCAAAGATAACGCATTCGCACCGCCGTTAAAGCCACCTGCCCATTCCAACATCAGTGCATGTGAAGATGCGCCCCTATTCCAGCTCGCTTCACTTATCGTAAGGCAGCTTATTGGGTGGCCCTTGTATTTACTTCCAATCTCTCGGCCGGCAGTGAAAGCCTTCTACGTGAAGCTTCTGGCTTTAAGGGGTGGATGCAGTTGAGCCACTTCTATCCCTGGGCTGCGATTTTCAGATTGCGCGAGGCACCATATATCATCATGTCGAATATAGGTATAGTCTCGATGTTGACTATCCTCTACCTAGCCTGTCAAGTCTTTGGGCTATCGAAAATCCTTCTCGTATATTTTGCGCCATATCTATGGGTAAATCATTGGCTTGGTATGTTTTTTAAACGCTCCTTTGCTTAAAGACAGTTAAATGTACATTTGTTAACCCCGGCACAGTAGCTATTACCTCTTTACAGCATCATCATCCGGAAGTGCCATACTAAAATAATGAGGGATGGACATTCATGAAAGGGGCTCTGACAACTATCGACAGAGACTTAAGGTTTATTGGAATCCATTTCTTTCACAACATTGCTAATGCACATGTTGTACACCACTTGTTCCCGTACGTAACTCAACTGATACTAACATTTTGGAATACTTTAGCCTGACTCACAGATATGAACAGAAAGATCCCGTTTTACAATGCACCCCGAGCGACTGCAGCAATAAGACTGGTTTTAGGCGATTGTTATCAGTCAGACAATAGGAACTTTGTATGGCAACTATGGTCTCATTTCTGCAGCTTGAAATATATAGAAGATGATCCAGAGTGTCCCGGGAGAATGAAATGGGTAGCTTGACTTTATTAGGGACACACCCAAAGGTCTTTGACCAAAGATACGAAGCTGGCCCAGCCTCGATTATGGAGGCAAATATATTCTATGGCGATATAGCTGAATCGCAGGTAGTTCCTGGAGGCGTTACTCGCACCTGCTTCTGGACAACCTCGTGGCTGATTCACCCAGACATGTACCAGGAGTCTTCGAAATCTGGAACCACGAGACAAAAGCGATCGCCCCGTTAATTACCCAACAGCAGCTGCAACTCCAGACTCTGACCTTCTCACAGCTGCAGCATATGAAGAGAAATGGCGGAAACCCCACTGGACTGGCTGATGAAGAGCGGGCTTCGTCACTAATGTGTCTACTTGCCCGACGGGAGAATCCAGAAGACGACGACGCTGTTTATAGTACGCTTCAGCTCATTGAAGACAGGGTGAATAACTCCCCCAAGCGAAGGGGAGTTCATCACCACTTCAAATACGCCACTACACCAGCCAGTTTCAGGATCCTTTTGAGGGTTATGGAGAGGCTAACAGACAAAGGTTATTGGCGATTTCGGGGGAATACGACCAAGAGGGCGTCTTCCAGAACTTGGCCAACACCGACCACAAACTCACCAAGCCCTTCGGGAGATACATTCCGGGTGTACATTTCCGTAGTCACTTGTAGGGTATTAGCAGGGCAGTGATGCTTTGGATGTAACATAGGAGACAAACAATACAAACCAGGCCTATTATTCGAAGAATACACTTGTTGTCATGCGACTTTTATGCTTCGGGATATCTGTAGTGATGCAATAAGCATATTTTTAACGTTATTTAGTTCTTATTCCCGCTGTGAGCTGTTCGGCCATTTGTTGTTGCTCTCTGGAACCGGTCTCTGATTGGTTCCAGGAAGCATGACTAGCACTTTTGATTGGTGCTTTTGTACAGGCAAATCCACTTCCCAAATGGGACAAACGAGCGAGTTGCTGATGTGAGATTCCTTGGTCTGACGATGATCACTCGCATTATGTACTTCTAAGACTCGCATTCGGGAACCGCGGACAGCTCGGTATAGCCAAGAGGTTTACCGCGGCCACCGTTTTCGCTGCGGCGACGGCAACTTCGCGGATTCTACACAGTGCATCATGGATCGATGGACAAGATGACAGTTTTGCTTATATATAGATAGTGACCAACTCTGCTAGCAAACACAATTCAACAGAAAAAAGAATACCATCAGAATGATTCCTTCTAAATTTGTTGACGTTATTGTTATCGGTGCTGGCCTCAGTGGCCTCCAAGCAGCTGTAGACCTCGACAAAGCCGGTCTCTCGTACATCGTCCTTGAAGCTAATGATCGGGTCGGAGGCAAAGTTCTCTCTGTCCCGGCATCTCCCAACAGCGATGGACTGATTGATCTGGGTGCCGCCTGGATAAATGACAGCAATCAGAAAGAGATGTTCGCATTAGCCCAAGAATTCGGGTTCGACCTTATCGTCCAGCGTACTGAGGGACTGTCACTCGATCAATCCAATGGGACTACGCATGCCATTCCTTATGGCCAGTTCGGAGATGTAAGCTTACTCCAGTCTTGATGTACTTGACTAACTTTGGAGTCTACTGATGAGCAACTCGCTGAGATCCTCGCAATCATGACGAAGCTTCAGGAATATGTTGATCTGTCCAACCTTGAACATCCTCACCTCGGCCCTGATGCTGGGAGGCTTGATTCTATGACAGCCTTGGAGTTTGCTCGCAAAGCGTTTGGTGAAGGCATCGCCGAAGTTCTTGTGACGATGTTGGCTCGGGATCTTCTTGGTGTCGAAGCGGATGAACTCAGTGCTTTGTTCCTCATTAACTACATCAAGAGCGGAACTGGTCTTACAAACATATCATCTGACACCAAAGATGGGGGCCAATATCTGCGTAATCGCCAGGGTGAGTCCCTTGCATCCTCCTTGAACTTGGGCTAACAAACTAGGTAATGAGATGTTTGCAATCAAGCTAGCTGCGAAGCTCGACAGAAAGAAGATCAAACTCAACTCTCCCGTGGCCAAAATTACCCAAGATAAGAAAGGCTGTACCGTCAAGACGAAGAAGGGTCATAAATACCACTCCAAGAAAGTAATCGTTTCGATTCCGACATCTCTTTATCCCAAGATCCACTTTGAGCCTCACCTTCCGCCAGCAAAAGAAGAGCTTGCTCACTCTACTGAACTTGGCTATTACTCAAAGTCCATCTTGGTGTTTGACGAACCCTGGTGGCGTAATGCCAATCTCTCTGGTGTACTGACGTCTATGGATGGTCTCATCTCATTTACACGGGATACCTGCGTTCCTGAAGACAAGCAGTATAGCATCACTTGCTTCCATGTCGGTCAACCTGGACGAAAGTGGTCTCAGCTGTCCGAGCAGGAGCGCAAGAGCACAGTGGTGAAGCAGTTCAAAGACTCTCTTGGTACAGTTGTCAACAAAGTCCCTGAGCCTATTGATATCATTGAGAAAGACTGGCTCAAGGACCCTTGGTTCCTTGGTGGACCTAGCCCAGTGATGAAGCCTGGACTGCTGACTGGTGCTGGCAAGTCTATTCGTGATCCCTTCAGAAACACTCACTTTATCGGGACGGAGACCTCTATTGTTTGGAAGGGGTACATGGAAGGGGCTGTCAGATCTGGTATTCGAGGTGCTCGCGAGGTTACTGAAGCACTTGGCTGAATCGTTTATCTATGAGCATCGATGAGAACCGTTGAACGAGAGACGACATAGATGCCAACCAGAACTGTTGTATGCACTCTCCTGTGGACGTTAGGATGAAAGTCCCCAGTTGGGCTGATACTCTTATAGGAAGTTTAATATTTCTAGCTAACATAAACTCAAAGAATGTTCTATAGAGGAGTTCCAATGTTGTTTCCAATATCGATTGTCAGCTCATCTCCAGAACTGTGTATTACATCTCCTCTTACACCTTGTCCATTCTTAGCAAGAACGAAACTAACAGATGGGGAATCGCCTTGCGGAAGTACTGAAACAGTGATGGGAACTTGTGGACAGGTCAGCTAATTTGAGATAAACCAGCAGTGTTTCAGTGCTTACTGTAGTGCTGGTTGAGGTTCAAGACTGTCATCCAGTTGTCTCTGTCCCGGACCGTGACAGGGGTAAAGTCTTCGTACGGACAGTCGATGGAGTAATCGGCTTCTTCGCCAGATTGATTGATGATATTGAGGATGTAAAGATTTGACATGTTTATGGGCTTCGGCCTATTGAGGATATGTGATGGGTACTGTAAAGTTGCTAACTTGAAGTTGGAAGTCTGAAGGAGTATGGAAAGTGATATGGTGGGGAGATTGAGATTATTTATATGCCCCAACTTTAATGAAACTATTGAATGTAGAGGCCATGTGAGAATACTGTCTCAAAAGGGTGATGCAGCCGCTATCAGATGTGGTATAGTGTAGCGCTAAAACCGGCCACAATTATTCAGCCAGCCACTATTGAGAACACTAATGTACTACAGGTAGTAGAAGTTGAGTCTAGAACACAATAATACTGTACGCTCTGGCACCTAAAGCTATAAGGGGACTGCCGCCTATAAGGTTAAGCTTTAGGCTGCCTTAAGTGTAGATAAGTAACTAACATATCTCACTACCCCTCACTGCAAGCTCCCCACTTCTCACTGGTTTATGGCTTGTGAAAGAGGGTTATGATTGGCTATACTGTATACCTCCTAACTACATACCCCCGGTATCGGATGTCCTCTTTTTCCAGGTGTCGTTTACGAAACCCATCTCCACTTCATTCTTTTCTTAAGGCTATACTATGCCCAATTGCTATCTTCCCCTGGTTTACCGTATTATTTCTTATCAAGCTTCTCTCGTGATGGCTTCCAATGTAGAGAAGCTGGCCTGCGAAAGCTGCATTCGCGGCCACCGCGTCGCTAAATGCCAGCATACTGGTGAGCACAGGGATCCCGGATCACCCTCAAAGACGCAAACTCATGATAACACGATGGACAGACCGCCCGCTTCTCAGAGTAAGTCGAAAAGGACGTCCGGTATCTCAGTGCAATCACTGCAGGACCCTGCGCAACTCCCGATCTGTTCACACGACATGCAAATGCGCATCGGCATCACATCAGGCCATGCTGAAGCAGTTTGATCAAGGTATGCTCCTTTTTGGGCTATCTCATCAGAGTTTATACTAACTGTGTTCCGTATTCAGAGCGATGCTGCTGCGATGAGGGCGAGACTTGCACATGTGCACACAAGACAGGTCGCAGAAATGCGAAGGGCATCCAGTCGCCACCTTCAACAGAAAAAAGCTTAGCACCGTCAGCTGCCTTGTCGCCTTCCCAATCTGGAGACAGGACTGCAGAGACTTCCCCGACACCAGCTCGTTCATGCTGTGCGCCGAGTTCAACACCTCAGGATACTACCGCGACCATCAACCCAATTTCGATTACATATCCTAGTATACCGGGTTCATTGAACTCTAGCGACGTGCTTGATCCGTGGAACCCCTCAGCACTGGATGCTCTGCCAGAAATTCCGTTACAAGGTCCACAAAGTTTAACAGAAGACTGGGACCTAACCCCAAACCTTGGCGTGAACCCTATAGCGATATCGACTTTTGACGATCCACTATCAACAATGGGGCCATTTGATGCGGGCAGTCTTTTCAACGATATCGATATCAGCCAAATACGCATCCCGGACGAATGGGTCGTTGGGGATTTGGCTATAAGTGAGGCTCACAATCCGGAAACACAGCCCGACCAACTTTAAGCCTGCGGGTTTCCAAGGCTCTCCCTGGCTGAATTTGTGGTGGACAATGTATTAAGAGTACAGTGGAGTCCCCAAATATAGCTAGACGTTTTAGTAACGACGAAATCCGACTCGCTGAGAGACATTCTCTGACGGGAGACATTAGTAACATCCAAGATGTTATTCTTGGAGATCACACCAGATGGCGAATCTGATAGAGCTCTATACTTTTCAAGTTTTAAATCAAGTATAAATGGACTTAACTAAACTAAACTCTCGTCGGTAAGGACTGAGAGTGATCTGATCTGAGGTTGCCGCCAGTCCTGCAGCGGTGCGGTTCTGAAGCGCTATCGGTCCTTTTACTGTTGGTCTTATCTCTTTTAGGTAGAATAAAGATTGAAATCCAGAGTGTATCCGTGACGTGACCGCGGGCACGTAACAATTAGAGGCGATGCCCCTAGGTATGCTGGAGATAGCGGACTTACCCGTAATCAGGTCTTAATTCCCCAGGACCCACTAAAAGAGATCTCTAGGTATACTTCTCAATGTGATGACGAAATGAGTATGAACCAAGATGAAATTTCTATCGACCTGTACTAAATCTCTAAGTATGCCTTGAAGTAACTAAGTAGCTGATTAATGATGAAGCCCTTCTTAATAATATATAAACCTTTAAATTATCCAGGCCTTCAGGATTAGTTCTCTCCTGTCTTTTTATTATCAAGCCTCAATTATCCACTTTGTATTTTGCTGCCCTGTATCCTTAAGAATGGCAACCGATTATCCTCCCACTCATCCAGCCGTCGCTATAACTGCCAGGCGGGCACCACTCTCAATCCTTGAGGTGCCAACGGAAGCCCCTGGTCCAGGGGAAGTGCTGATCCACGTACAATGGACAGCCTCATCACCTGGAGACTTGCACCAAGCCGACGGAGATCTCGTCGACGACTTCCCATTTCTCTTGGGGTGCAGTTTCGCTGGAACTGTTGTTGGCGTCGGGCCTAAGGACTCGAATGCCGTGTCGCCCGAGACAAAGCCCCTAGAGGTCGGCGATCGTGTGTCCGGATTTATCGCGGGTCAGCCAAAGCATGCAGGCTTCCAGATATTTGTGACAGTGCCTTCTTGGGCAACGGGGCGTATTCCTGAGAATCTGTCGTTCCAGGAAGCAATCACAGTACCTGTCAATTTGGTGACCGCTTTTCACGCCATTACCAAGTCACTTGGCCTCGATTTACCATGGCCTCTCCCCCCCGATTCTACTACTCAAGATCATAACCAAGTCGTTCTTGTCTGGGGAGCGGCTGGCAGTGTCGGTAACTATGTTGTCCAAGTTCTTCATCACTGGGGCTACAAGAATGTGCTTGCGGTAGCGAGTAGAAAGCATCACGAGGAACTCGCCAGCCTAGGTGCTGCCCAGACGTTTGACTACCATGATGTTGATGTTGTTGAGAAGATTATTTCTGCAGCTGAGCGGATTCCCTACGTACTTGACTGCATTGGCGATGTTGAGGGATCACTTCGTCCCTTGACCAAAATCGCACGGCATGGAAGCAGAGTAGCAGTCGTGGCACCCATCATCATTCGCCATGCGTCACAGGAGGTAGAGCCACAGCTCACTCGTGATCCTTCATCCGTTCTGATTAGTGAATGGGAAGAAGGTGTTGAAGTTGTCCCTGTGATGACATTCTTCTATCAAGAGGTAATGTTTCCTGGAAGAATACCTAGTACGCGATTTGCTAATATGAAGATCTAGAACGAGTTCTTTAAATGGCATCTTCAGTCAGATGTAATCCCAGAATTACTCAGAGATGCCCATATAAAGCCGAATAAACATAGAATCGTGGATGGAGACACGCTACTTGAGCGAGCGCAAACGGCGTTGGATCTTCTCCGCGATCGTGCTCCCAGCGGCGAGAGACTTGTCTGGAAGGTTTCGGACTCTTGAAAGGCTATTACACAATAGGATGTTTAAATACATTGATGATTGAATAGATCATTCGTAAAATGCCTAGATACTCAACTCAAAACACCAGCCTGGCTTGCTCACATGCCTAATAACTCAACAATCCCATCCTTTTCCAGGAATGATAGAAATTGAGCTGTGACTTGGTCAGAAAGACAATAAAGCATAACAGAAGCTGAGACATACCTCCAATGTCCCATTCTTTTGCAATAACTCTCAATCCTTCCAATAGGCTAGCAAGTGCCTCGTGATATTCACTCCCCTGATCCTCTCGAATAAACCAAGCGCATTCAGATGCTGCGTAGTATATTCTATGCGCTGTCAACGGAGACTTATGTTCGGCAGACGAGATGGAGGGTACTGTGAGTACAATAAGGCTCCGAATCGAAGATATAACTATCTGCTGGAATTCTGTGTGCTTGGCGGAAGGGGGCACTGCTGAGCGTGGTAAGTTATTGCAGCAGTACTGGTGGTATAGAAGGAAGCGGGCAGAGCAACATATGGAGAGGGCAATCATTCTAGTAGGAGGAATCAGATTGGTATCCGATGTCTCTGCTTCTTCTGTAATGGCTGAATGCAAAGCTGCCAGAACATTGTGGAGACCAAGTGCATCTGAAGCTAGGTCCGTATGACTTGCGATTTCGTTTCTCGCCGCTGTGTGGCTGATGACTTTTCCAAGCATATGGGCGGCCTGGCAAGTCATAGCAAAGTAACCCAGCGTGGTAGCAGAGCTGAAAGAGGAGGTGAAGAAAGCCTCGCTAAGCCCAATTCTACCTTCATCCCAGTCTTGGTCATTGATTGGAAGTAGCTCTGTAGCGTTTGGTTCTGGGATAGAGAGCGGTATGTCTACCAGCTCAATGCTGATAAGTCTATAGATTTGGTCAATGTGTGCTTGTTTGATCATGAGAGGGAGCTCGCATGACAAACCTATCAATGATAAAGAGAGCCCACCAAGTCCTTCGCTGCTCTTCCTGTATAGTAAAGGAGTCTGGTGTCTTGAACAGCCGAACACCTGTTGGAGGTCTATGGAGTCCCATGAGAAGACCCAGTCTTGCAGCTCTTCCAACTGTAAGGTAAGCAGCAGGGTAGATGGCATGTGAGACCTCAAAAATACACAACAAAACTAGGGACTGAAGAAGTCTCAAGGATACAGTACCGTTAGCCTCCGTGGCAGCACACAGCGACTTGGCTACAGTATAGACAATGGAGTCCTTGGATGCGCCATCAATCATATTAAGTTGCATGCAGGTGATAAGCAGCGTCTCGCACGCATCCGAGTCGGCAGTCTGCAGAGTACCTAGAAGCCGCCTTCGGCTGATAAACGGAAGCCATTTGTGTATGGTGGCGAAGTATTGCTGGCTGATTGCGGTATAGTCAAGTGAAAGGTTTAATGCTTTAATAAAGTTATGGGGCGACTGGGCGTCCAAGCGTAGCGCATCGTGGACCAAGGGGGTAAAGAATTTACGATCGATGAAAAAGGACGACGGGAATGGGTGCTGGGAACCACCGATAGCGAAGAGGTTGACAGATCCATTTGCGGTCGTCTGAAGACCGGCGTCGGACAGACTTGACGTGCTCGTTGGTGTGATCATCGGACTGGTCCCTTCAGGGTACGAACAGGGCCTATTGAGGCGAGCACACTGAAATTACTTAGCGTAAGATGACTCATACAGTCGCTTATGCATACCAGGTTGCATGAAGGGAGGTCTCTCGAACATTTCCGCTTCAAGCGCCTGTAACCAACCCGAGTTAGCACGTCAGTCGTCATAGAGGATTCCATGTGGACCTATGAAATGACTAACCGGCACGAACGACAGGCTTGCGAAGCTGTCCTATCAGACGACATGGCCTAGATACACTCACGAGGATTTAAGGCGGAGGTTTGGTACGTTGTTGGAGAGACGGTGCGGAAGGTGAGCGGCATCGTACAGACCATCGTGCCTAAGTCAAGGGAGATGCTGGAAAAACTCAAGCTCCATAGGAACATACGTTTTTGTGGAGACAAAGTGTATTTTATTCAAAATTCTGGAGTACACTAGCAAATGCAGAAGCGGGCAGAGGCGGATGCGGACACAAGCGGAGGTGGATACAATCAAGATACAGTCTGTAGGGATGTTAAATCTTCACTGTGTACAGAGTAATTTTCTTAGTATTTCTTACTATTACTATAATAACATTAAGCACATTAATAAGTAAGCATGAATTCAGTACACAGATAGAGATACTACTGAACTGACCTATAAGCCGATTGGTCAAGATTGGCCACTGAAAATCTCAGTCAGAAGCAATGAATATGATCCCTAAGGGCGGTACAAGCGAAAATTCCAAAGGTTAGCGCGTACGATACCAAGCGCGCGCGTTGCCACCAAAAACCCTTATTTATCGCTTAGTATAAAAGCAGTTTAGGCACAGGCTTAGCTGTTTATTAGCGTCTAATTTCTTGAGAGATTCCTATCTAGTAAACGCCATCTCATAATAGCGCTATACGTGTTTGCGACAATTAGATATCAGCTGTAGTATAAAGAGTTCGGGATAAATACCCAAAGGATGATAAGCACAAGCCCAGTCAATCAATCAAACTCATAACGCTGAAGCATCATTGCCATATCCATCCATCTTGCCATCGAAACCATGTCGTCAACCAAACTAATCGCTGTTCTGGGTGCCACTGGTAACCAAGGTGGCTCAGTTGTCGATGTCTTCTTGAAACAACCTGGTTGGAAGGTCCGCGCCATCACTCGCAATTCAAGTAGCCCCAAATCACGATCACTCGTCGAACATGGTGTTGAAGTGGTTGAAGCCGACTTGGGCATCCCTGAGACACTCAAGACGGCTTTCGAGGGTGCCAACGCGATTTTTGTGGTTAGCAATTACATGCAGATTTTGATGCATCTCATGGCTCAAGATAAGGTTCCTCAAGGACAAAGCCTTGAAGCTTCCGCATCTGCGCATGAGACCCAATACTTGTGCAATGCTATCGACACAGCAGCGACAAGCCCCACCCTGGAGCGATTTGTCTTGTCATCGCTTCCAAACATCTCCAAGTGGTCGGGAGGAAAGTATACGCATGTCCTGCATTGGGATTCAAAGGCAAGGGCCGCCGATTATGTCGCACACAGACATCCGGCACTATGGAATAAGACATGCATCATTGAAGCTGGATTCTTTCTCCAAAACTTCATCGAGTATCCTTTCTTCAAACCGGTCAAGGTAGGCTAAAGCATTTAAAGCCCAACTTCTCGCGACTAACAGCGCGCAGCAAAACGACGGATCGGTTCATTTCATTACCATGTTGAGCCCCAACTTAAAACTGCCGTTTATCGCACCAGAAGAAGATACAGGACCTCTGGTTAGGGCCCTTCTTGAGGGAAAGCCTGGCAAGCAATTGATTGGATACAGAGAGCTCATCTCCTTACAAGAGTTTGTTGCCTCATTTGCCTCTGTTACAGGTTATGAATCGAAGCTCGTTACTGTACCTCAAGAGGAATTCCTCGCTAAGGTCCTGCCAAGTTTGCAAGTGCCGCTATGCGAGAGCCTCGCATTTATGGAGGAATTTGGATATACAGGAGGTGATACTTCTATCATCCATCCTGCGCAGGTAAGATAACATTCTCTTCAGAGCCATCCCGGCAATGCATCGTGGTATACTCACTGAAATACAATAGCTTAGCGGTTCAATTTCTCTCCCAACTGTTGCAGACTACGTGGCGAAGCAGCCTTGGAACGAGGTCTTGGCTAGTGAGTAGGATATCAGTTGGTGGCTGGAAATCAGTTGGTGGCTGCACTGAGTAGAGGTCAAGGTGTCGATTTGTGCATCAGTATATAACTTATACCCTCTTCGAGGGAACTTAATATGATTTTAACTGTGTTTATTTATACTACGTGTGACTCTATTAGTGGCGCGTCTAGGAGATTAACCTTCTATATTAAAGCTTCTAGCAATAAGGGATCAGATCTCAGGTAGCTTCTTATACCGTAGCTACTACCAATAAAGTTATTAATTACTTACTATAAAAGTATATTATTCTGCTTTTAATTAAAAGAGTTATCTTTATTAAGGCTATATATATATTACCTTTTAAAAGCTAAAGTTAAATAGGACTTTTTAATATATTAGCTTAATATATCTTATTAAGGCGTTATAAGCTTTAGGCATCAATCA